>OMNW01015409.1:0-14956 GCA_900303245.1 Selene dorsalis
TTCTCTAAAGTTGTGAAATTTTAACATGGGAGTATATCAGTGTTGACTTCACAGTCTCTGAGATCATGTTCAATCTTTTCAGCCAAACTCTCAGTCCCCGATTCAGTTACCATGAGCTGTGTGTTTTAGGTTTTATGATCTGCTGCCAAATGTCCAGAACTGCAGCACAATAATCCTGTACTCACATGTTCACTTCAAAACCCAAACAGCAGCTTATCCTAAAATGTCTCTCAAAAACTAAGTAAACAAAAGGATGATTTCACAAAGCAGTCAGGTCCATGCTGATTGTTCATTTGTTGATCAGACAGCTCATTATGTCATCATACCACGGTACTGCTATTCTGACACCACAGTGTACCACAGGATGTGTAATTCTGCTTCTGATTCTGTATGGAAACCAACCAAGTAATCCCCCAACACACACCACACATGTCTCAGTCTTAGGTCAGGTGATTTATTTGCACTTTTTCCTTGGGATAACATGGCGTAGCTCTGTGGTGTGGAAGTTTCTGGTGAATCACCTCCTTGCAGTCTGACCTTCTTTGAGTCTTACTGGCTCTTAAGCCCTAACACCTCTGCTCCAGTTGGACAGATCCTGTGCCACCAGTGGGCCTCCCATCATGTCGCTGTGGAGTTTAGAGATCTCCTGCCTGAGGGATTTAGGATTAGCGAAGCTTTTATCTTCCCTCAAGTCATACCTTTGAAAAAAGTCACACATAAACTGTAAGATGTTTTTTTTTTTTTTTTTTTCACATTTAAGTGATAGTGTGGGTTAATTAGAAGCACATACATTATCACATCAAAGAATAGGGAATTGTTACTAAATCCTGATTGGTGCTTAACATAACTGTATATGACATTTTCATGTACCAACGCTCCCCATCCACATTTAACACTTGTATTAGGAACACAGAGAAAAACAAGTATAAAATATAACTAAGAATGTTATTTCTTTGACAGAGTACTGTGTTAAAATTGTGAAATTTTTTGATAGAGGAATAATAATATTGGTCTCCAGGTGGCATAAGCACCAGTACATACAGTTTTAAAATGAATGGTCTACCTAAAACCTGAGGCAACTTGTGAGTTTGGTTTTCTGAGAGAGAAAAATGATTTTCTTTTTTACAATTCAGTTTGTCTGAAGTGTAGTCACAGGCTCCACTTATTTTTAACTTCTTTTGCTTGAATTTCTCATGATGGAAATGAAAAAATAAACAATTTTCTCTTCCACTTCCCTCTTCATGAATTGGCTGCACTAGCGCACATCACAACATGTACAGCTGCAAAACCACTTACACTCAACACAACATCTGTGCTTCTGTGTTTCCCCTTCCTGTTGCTACAAACATCAGCTCTCGCCTTAGATACAGTGTGTTGACTGTCTCTGCAGCACAGTGCTGGAGTTTTCCTTTCCTGGTCCGTCCCACCATGTAAAACAGCATCGCAGACATCATGGAGACCTCTGCCCAGGCCACCAGTAATCTAGACAACACGCAAGACCCACATCTCACGCATAAGTCAATCAGGCCCACTCTGCAGGGCTGAGCTCATCCCCTCAGCCCTCCACTCACCCCACCCTCTCTCTGCACACCCTGGATCAAATCACACCTGTCAAACATCCAAATCACATGCTACGTCTCTGAAGTCCATCTCCTCAGGTTGGGCTGCTGCTGTCCGATTATCTAATTCCACAGCTCAAAAGTAATAAAAGGACGCTGTGTTAACGGCTAAGCTGCTCATCTAATCTTCTCTCCCTAATCTCCATCCCTCACTGAATACAGGCACTCTGGGCTTCACAGATGGAATGAGCAATGTTACCTCGATGACAGTTCTTACAATTTTTTTTTTTTTCATTTTTATGCATCGTTTGTGTGGACATAGACAGTAGTGGTGGAATAATGTTTTCAGATTTGCGTGCAGTCACAGCCTTCATGTGCTTTTAATATCCCTGGATTTCTGCATTTCAGCCAATATCCTGCTTAAAAAACCTTGAAATCCTTGTTTTTGAGTTGTGTAACATCGTGTGTACATGTATGTGCGTGTGTTTGACAACAAGCAAAACAAAGCAAAAAGGATTGTATATACTGCATTCAAACACACAATGTCACATTTTACTTGGTAACTTTTCACTTCTGTTAATGTAATTTACCTTCTTTACCAAAATTGAGAAGTGAAATTATTTGATGGACACTGTACCTGTCCTTATAAAAGGGCACGACAGAGTCACCTTAAAGAGGTCAACTCCACTAATTGAATTAACTCCACCCTTTTAGTAAGTCAGGTTGATCCTACTGAAGACTTGCGATATATTAAGTATCAGAATGAGACTGAAACACAAGTGTTAGCAAAGACTGTAGACACCAGTATTCACCTTTATTTGACACAAGAATTCAACACAATCCTCCTGTGACGTGCACACAGCTCTCTTAAAATACACTGTATAATGAGATGTGATTTTAATGATACAGTCATGTTGATGGCTAATCACAAACTAGTTTTGAATATTTATTATTTTTGGTTGAAGAATGGTTACAAGCTCCTAATAACTCAACTACTTGTTGTATCATGTTGAATCATGCGGACTCAGGGTGATCTTACATCCAAGCAAAATATGACAGCTTGTGACTGATGTGAGTCTGGCAGGATAAGGAGAATCTTCATGATGCTAACTTGGCACAAATCCACTGGGAAAATGAAGAGGTGAAGGCTTTCCTTCTGACTGTGTCTGAGTTTTCGTCTCTGTCAAGCCCAGAGTTCAGTGGCTCCAACAGAAGTGAATCTGTTCATCCATACTGCCGTTGATTCCTGCCTGTGTGTTTCCAGTTAAATGTGAAACATTTGTCTCTGCTGGTCATATTCTGTGCCTGGATCTGTGACACTGATTTTTTTCCCAGAAATTGTTCCAATTCTTACACCGTTTTACACCTTTGAGGGGTGGAGGGGTGAAAGGTGCGTCAGAGGTGAAAACAACGAGCCATGGAAGCTCAACTAAAGACACCCAAAGTGAGAGAGAGAAAAACAATAACGATGCAATGATGTGAACACCGTCCTGGACCCAGTCCCTCATGCATCACTCTCCTTAGGGATAGGCTGATTATAGGACGGGCTGCCCATGTTGAGGGAGGTGGGGAAAAATGAAGGTATGTATGGCATGACAGACATCAGAGGGCTGCCCAGTGGGCTGCCATGTTCATGGGGCGTCATGGGGATGATAACATCATCCTGGTCCCACACGTGAAATGCATTTGGGTGGGAGTGGCAGAGGGCAGGTGGCATGTGCAGAGGAGTGATTCCCGCCACCTCTCCATCTTTTTTCATGTCCTCATCAAGCGGGCCCAGCAAACAGTCTGTGGGTAATCAAAGGGTAGAGAGAAGTTAATCCCACAATCCTTATAAAACTCTTACACTGCCTTGTTCAGGCACCACATACAGTAATTGCTGGAGAAAATTCAAGGTGTCTGAATTGCTGCAATAACTTTGCTCTGTTTGTTTTACAACAGGCAAACAATTATTGTATAATGTTTAGAGGAAGGAACAGGAATAGTTCAAATTCATTTGTAAAGTCAAAACATCATGGTGTCACACAGCGTAGCTGAGAGTGTGTCTTATAGTGGCATTTTCAGTGCACTGTAACATTTAAACAAAAGAAAATCACCACACAGCTACTTGGAGTTGCAAAGAGCTGATGACAAAATACCAGATATTAGCTCATAATACCTGATATTTAGCAAAGCATGTAATGAACTGATAATTATGTATCATTCATTCATACTGTGTATTGAATAGAGTGGCAGGGCATCTGTTATATTTACCACCACCGAGGTTACCCATGTGTCTGTCAGTGGTTTGTTTGCACTCTACTGTTCGAGATAATTTGTAGTAAGTACAGATGTCTTACACATTTGCTGTTTCTTCTCCACTGACACACTCAGTAGCCTGCTTCTCATAAGATTGGAATAAATAAATAACACTGAACTTTCCATGAGTTCATTCACACATCATCCAGTATTGTAGTGAGATGGATTGAAGTACCACGAATAGACTTGAATACCTGTTATATCCAGCATGAGGTCTTTTATGAGGTGACCCACGATAGCGTACGCAACAGCGACCACAACCAGGGCAGCCATCAGGAGGTAGACAACAGATTTGGGTAGCTGGATGAGGTCCCTGGGAGGAGGCTTGTACTCCTTGTACAGAGGCTCCACATTGTGAACCAGGAACTGGAATGACTGTCCACCTTCGTCAGTGTAATTAAAGCTGTCCATATTCCCAGAGTAGCAGCCTCCAAGTGTTAGTTATTCCATTATACTGAAGGTGAAAATGTTCCTAATCACTTGATGTCACTCCCTAAAAAGCAAAGACGGAAAGTCATGGTTAGGATTATTGCTTTAAAATGAAATGAAATGTTTTATCATTATCTGACTAATATAAAGTAATACTCATGTATTTTATTGCATTAATTTGAATATACATTTTTTAATCTCTTTCTAAAGGCTTCTTTTCTGACCTTTAACCACCATATAAATAGGTATGTGAATAAATTCACCCACCTGACAGGACCACGTTTTTGCAGCTTCCAGATAAAATACACTTGCATCTTTGTTGCTAACATTTTTCTACACTAAGATTATTCCCTGTCATCAGTGCCGGCCTTCAGTTCATCCTTCACCAAGCAGACATCAGGACGTCTCAGACGGTCTGTGAGCCTTGCTGCTGTGTGCTGTGTCCTCTCTGCAGAAATAATCCTGAGTGTGGGCGGTGACAGACAGAGAGAGGAAGGGAGGGATTACACTTCCAATCACAGCAGCGATCAATCAGTCCTTCATCCCACTGCCAACCTATCCCACACAGATTACCTAATCCACAACAAATAATCTGACTGAGTGCTTTCTCCCCTAAAATGCTCCCACACATTATATCCATCCACACACAATACACACAAAGAAATGAAAAGATCACAGACTTTGCTAAGAAATTCTAAGTTGTTTTGGGATCATGAGAAATAAATCCTCAATGTAATGACTTCCGGACTGAAAAGGCTGAAATTAAATCCTGCTCTACTTGCAGATTCTCTGCTCTCACTACTGTAATGTCATTTCTCATGGTCTATATATAGGCTATAGTATGATGATGTAACAATGACAATGTTCAGTGATACAAATTACACTTGAAATAAGAAACTGCAAGCAGCAATAAATTGCAATAAGTACAACACTTGTAAAGAAATGGGTATTTCTTACTTTTCTGTTTTGTCTCTGTTCATTGTTCAGGAGAAACCTCAAAGTGAATAAAATTATATATTATATAGGCTACAGTTCATGACTTGAACAACGTAAAATTATATCGCTAAGAAATAAACAAATAGGTTAAAAAAAAAAGAAAAAAAAGATGCAGTTGATGCGATGTGGTAACATTAAAAGGAAACCACAGGCTAAGCTAACCGCACACAGTTAGCACTGAGCTAGCTTGAAGGCAGACCACAGCACACAGCTTCACCTGTGTAGGTAACCCAACAAGATATTCCTTCTCAGCTGTGTAAGTTTTACATAGCTATATTTGTTCTGCGAATATATTTGCGAGTGTGAAGCTTAAAACGATCGTTTAGCAGGTGAACTAACAGCGTTGCTAGCTAAAGGACACTCAGACGTCTTAGATCATTGTATTTAATGTGAGTCATATCAGATCATTCCTCCAGCAACGCTGATCCTGTATTTCTATTTCTATATAACAGGAGTGGGTTTTTTCCTTTCTTTTCATTCATTTATTTACATTCAATTCAGATTACCTAAATGGGATGGATTTCTTTTTTGAGGACCTAACAGCACCATCCACCTCCCAGGCCACCCCCAGGACCGCGCGTGGAGATTCACACATGGTAACAGTTTGTCTAATGATAAAGACCTGGAAATCGCAAATGAAGATTTTTTTCGTGATCCCATGGTGTGTGAAATGACTGTGTTTCACCAGATTCATTAAAAATAAAAAAAATACTTAGACATTTGACACCTGATGTGTCTAGTGTTTGTAGCTGTTTTTTCTTTGTTCTTCCAATACAGGCAGAGGACAACGACCATGGCTCATCACTAGTGAAGTCCTCAAGTGTGAGCACGCCTGACACCCCAGAGGATAATACCAGGTGCCCACTTCACCTACAGACCAACTGGTGCTAAAATTATGTTGCCTTATAAACTTTTGTATGCTAACATCTGTTCCAGCTCAAGCATAGATTACATCAGCAGCAGAGTACAGGAACTGGTAGAAAAGATCAACAGCAGTCGCACCAATGACCAGAAAGTGATGGACAACTTTCAGGAGAAGTTAACAGAGAAGGTACAAACTTGAATGTTTTGGTCCGCTGCTCTGTAGTTTACACAGCTACCAAATTCTCCTTTCACAGCTTTCATGGTTGGCTTGAATGTACTGAATGTGCTGGGTACATATCCTGATGATGTCATACTCCAACCTCCGACCCCAGGTGGTAGAGACATGCCAGCTGATGAAGGAGGACATGTACACAGTATACGAGAAGAACAGCAATGAGATGCAAGTGAAGCTGCAGGAGTTGACTGAGGTGCTAGACAGCTGCACCAAGCTCAACAGTGAGCTGCTGGAGGCCAGCCAGGCCCTGACAAGTCTCAGAGAGGGTCTCAGCATTACCAAGGCACTACAGTCCCCATAAACCAGTTATTGTCCTGAATAAGTTAATGTGTTCTTCTGTTTAATATTGTATTGACTGTTCAGAGTAGTTCACTTCGTCTGCCAAAATGAGAAGATGAGATCACTCTTTTGGTATCTTCTTTCTCTTTTTCCAAAAATACACTGTTGTCTGTGTCTCTGTAGTTCAGGTTACAGCTCACAATTGTAGCCAAACAACACAAAGACAAATGCTGAATTTATATTTTATTTATGTTCAATTTCAGTATCTATTGATTCAATAAATAAACCTACAAAGAACATCAAGAGAATAAATCAAATGATTTGATTTATTTCTTATGTATTAACATGCCCCATTGTATACTTGGTTCTCTTCATTTCACCATACTATAGATGTGTTAGCACTGACAAACCACTCTGAAGAGACCAACATAACATCATATCATTTTTAACATATGACAGTTTGATAACAGGTATCAAGGGGTTTGCACATACAGTATCTCATCTACACGTCCCCATCTTCACACTCATTCAGAACCATTAATTTACATGCTATCCAATTATCATAAAATAACTAACTCATAATGCCACAACTTTTACATGCAATAAGCCTTACAAAAGTCTGCAGTATATTTCAGACATTTCAACTGTACAAATGTCTCAAAACTCAGTTGGACCCAAGGCTTTATTCAGTTGCCTTTACATGTGTATTGATTGAAAACATATTGTCTGTAATGAGGTATTTGTGATTGTGGTATCCCACCAGGCAAAGTGTGAGGAAGATTTATTGCACCCAAAGTTTAAATGAGTTCCCAGTTGGATTAAGTTTCTCAGAAAGTATACAAACTATTATTCCACGGCAAGTCCGTTTCATGGAAAACAGTGGAAAGGCTTTAGTTTCCAACAGTGAAAGACTGCAGTCCAGTGATGGCTCTGCCGAGGATCAAGGCATGAATGTCATGAGTTCCTATAGAAAAAAAAATCACAAAACATAATGAAAAGTTACTTTCACACATCTAGATATATTTGAGTTATTAGTACAAATCACAGTTCTAATATAAAAAATAATATTTCTAAGTCTGTACAATGAAAGGCAATAGTTTATTAATATTTACATAAACAATGTGTTTTCTAACTGTACAGTTGTATGAAAAAATGTGCCCCTCCATTCTACAGGTGAACCTTTAATAATCTCTGCATTGCTGACCTCTGGTGGTGGACAAACATTCTGCAACTGCAGTTAAATCTCATAACTGTTGTCACTATATCACTGTCAGCTGCTGGTGCTTCTGAAAATATTTTCATTTTACATTTAATTGTGGATGTGGCCATTTGTGTGCACCTACCCTCATATGTGTTGACAGCCTCCAGGTTCATGACATGACGGATAATGTGGTACTCATCTGCAATGCCATTTCCTCCCAACATGTCTCTGGCTTGTCTGGCGATATCCAGAGCTTTGCCACAGCTATTCCTCTTCAGCATGGAAATCATCTCCGGTGCCGCTCTAATAGGATTAGAGCAATCACGTCAGAGGAAAATGTTTTTAGGAAAGGAGACAACCAGCTGCAACCCAAGACCAAAACATGAAAGACACTTGAGGACAGAAAAAGTCGACTCACTTCTTCTCATCAATAAGTCTTCCCAGGGCCAGACACGACTGCAGACCGATAGTGATCTCTGTGAGCATGTCAGCCATCTTCTTCTGCATCAGCTGGTTCCTGGCCAGAGGAACTCCAAACTGGATTCTGATTGGTGGATAAAAAGTAATGTAAACTAACCCCTTTCAATACATGCTGAGAGAGAAAATCTGAATGCAGTTTGATAATGCTAACATTTGCACATTTTCTGTCACATCAGCCAGATCCTCTGAACTTGACCTTCATGTACACTAAAATAGACAGCACACCACGTACCTGTCCATAGTGTACTGTCGAGCCGCGTGAAAGCAGAACTCGGCAGCTCCCAGGGCTCCCCAGGCAATGCCATACCGGGCGTTGTTGAGACAGCCGAAGGGACCCTTTGTTACAAAGGCAAGACAAAACACAGCCACATTTATGTAGTCGAATTAGACTAAACAGTAAACTTGGTTTTGCTGGGGTTGAAAGTGACAAGAGAGAGCCAGCACTCACAGCCAGGCCGGAGACATTGGGGAGGAGGTTCTCCTGGGGAACCTCCACGTCATCCATCAAGATCATGCCAGTGGCGGACGCCCTCAGTGAGAACTTGCCCTCAATCTTGGGAGTGGAAAAACCTTTCATTCCACGCTCCAAGATGAAACCTCTCACTCTGCCATCCTCACACTTTGCCCAGACCACTGCAATGTCTGCCACCGGGGAGTTAGTGATCCTACCAGAGGAAAATCAATGATCAAAGTCAGATAATAATAGCATGATAGATTGTAATAGCAGTAGATAATTAGAATTTCAACAAAAAACTGACCCTTGGCACAGACTCAAGTGTCACATGAAGTTTTAAGGTTTCAGTTTTTCTTGATCAGATAAAAACAAAGAGGGGTGGGAGTTGTTTACATTACACTGTATTAGTCTTTAAATACCAGACTAACATTATATTTCATTAACTAGTTTCCAATCTAAAGCAAAAGTGGAAGAATGCATCTGTCCACATACCAAGTCTTGGATCCATTTAAGATGAAGGTGCCACTGGATGGGTTGTACTTGGCCTTGGTCTCCATACCGCTGGGATCACTGCCATGGTTGGGCTCTGTCAGGCCAAAGCAGCCCAAGATTTCTCCACGAGCTGCAGGAAAAATAGAAAGCTTACAATAAAAAAAAAACCTTGTGCTTGAGCTTTGCTCTTTGAAATGTCAAGACCATTTATATAAGAGGTGTTTCTTACCAAGCCTTGGTAGGTACTTTTCCTTCTGGGCTTCTGTGCCATAAGCATTAATGGGGTGCATGACCAGTGAAGACTGGACACTCATGACTGACCGATACCCACTGTCAACTCTCTCCACTTCTCTGGCAATAAGACCATATGCCACATAACTAGTGCCAGCACAGCCGTATCCTGCAGGGTAAACAGAAGGGAATCTAATTCCAAATAATCCTACACAGTGAGCTCTCTTAATGTGACAAAAATATCATGTGGTATTTTGACAAAGCAGATACAAGTAAACATATAGAAAATAAAAGTAAATAAACATGAAGAGTGTTTTTTATTTACCTTTAATAGTTGGGCCTAGGACGCCCAGCTCTCCCATCTCTGAGACAATCTCCCGGTGGAAGTCTGTAACACAGTGCATGTTGGGTAACAGACACTGAGACTGAACAGTTTATACAGACATTTGAGTATAAAGTGCCTGAAAATGAATTATTCTTTGTAATGTAAATTCTATGAGATATCATAAAAAAGACCAGCATTAAACAATCTGTACAGTCTAACCCACGCCTTAAAACCCCATATGCTCTGATCATGTATGTGTGTTTAGCTCACGTTCATGTCTGTTGGCCATGAGGATGCGGGGCATGAGTTTTTCCTGGCAGTAGTCACGGAAGGAGTCTCGGATCATGATCTCCTCCTCTGTCAGCTGACCCTCCAGGTTGAGGGCATCCCGCCAGTTGAATAGCACCTTGGCTGAGGGTCAAAATATGAATGCACACACACATACATCCATACACAGTGGTTATGTCACAGTCAGATGTTGTAACAGAAGGTGGAAAAGAATCTGAGCAGGCCAGACTGAGCTCATTAAAATGTCACATACCAGCCTTGGCAGGTTTTTTGACTTCTTCTGCATCTAATGGAGAAAAATAATCTTTTAGTCCTGTGAATTAAATATCCTCTCACACCAATTTAAACAAATGTACAAATGTAATAGTCAAATGTACCTTTGTGAGCTGTAGCAGCTGTGCCCTGGGCTCTGGACAATGTGACAGCAGCACATTTCTGGCTGTTGGAGAGCAGACGCGTGACAGCACCTCTGAGAGCCATGTGTTTACTGAAAATGGAGGAAAGAAAGGAAGACGTTAGTATTGAAGTTTTCATATTCAACACAACAGTGTGTAGACACGTTTACAGTTGGCAATGGCACATCGTTATGCAATACTGTAGCAGGTTCAGTAGCCAGACGAGGGAAAATCAAGTAAATATAGAGCACAGTAAAATTAATCAATATATGGTAGTTTTCAGTGAGTTAATAAACACACTTTTAGTGTTGGACCAGAGTTGTTGTTATTATTCTTACATTATCCTCACTCAATGCAAAACAAGCTGTAGGGGTTTGGGTTTTGTTGTGACACTGGTTTAGAATACCTTTAAAATCTATTCTCAGCAACTAAAACAGCATCCAGTTAATGGTGTTGTACACATTTCAGATCAAACTAGCCATTTGTCCTGTGAGCAGTGTTTAAAGCAGTCAGAGTCAGAGTGGCATTAACCTGCACGTGCAGCAGAGTCAACAGTTAGTGGCTGTTTTTCTTTAGGAAGCCTCGTCCTACACACACACAGTGACGGTACCTTTTTTAATCCTCTCGGTGGGTTTATCTGATGATCCTGTGACTTTTCCGACAGCATGAGCTGCAAAAGTTGCTTAAGTAATATTTTTCCCGGTGAAACGTCACGACAATACGTAACACCCAACATGGGCGCTCCGGTCCACCATGACAGGTGAGGCACGAGCCACTTCTCCGCTTAAAGTTATGCAACACACTGAAGTTATACAACTAACCAGCTGAGTATAACTGCTAATGGCTGCAGGGTATCACAAAGGTGTTGGGTAGACACCGAGCCCTTGCCTGCTGCGGATGTGAGGGCTTTCTCTCTGTGTCCTGTGTGGCGTGTTGTTTAATTTAAACTGGGGGGTGTAAAGTTGAATTTGGGAGAAATGTCCTCACTCAAAATGGCGCTTGAGGACGGACGTGTGGTCGGGCTGTGTGGAGGGTGTCGGCCCACGACTTCCCAGCTCATTGGCTGGTAAAATAAGGAATCATGTACTGAATGTCTTAGCGCCTATATGCAACTTGTGTAAGTGACACTGCAGCTGGTGGTGGAGCCACCTGACCACAGGCTGACACCACAACAACACCTGCAACACACTGTACAACCTGTTGGCATTAGATTGTTCATTATTTGTGTGTGAATTTTACATAGGGAAGAAGAGAGCAAGGGAACCAGACCAAATTTGCTGGCCCTGTTTAGTTCCTCAGCATTATCAAGAGAAGAAACAGATAGTCTTTCACATCTCAGCAGCTATTTTTGGCGTTTTTTCTGGATAAAACACAAGTTTCTTTAAATTACTTATAGACAGTGAAGTTAATTTGTCGGGGGAGATGTTACTTGTTGTTTACTTGTTTGCTTACTATTTTATATGGGTAAATTGTTCTCATGATTTTCTTTGGAAAGCTGATAACATTTCATTATGTTAAATTATTCATCACTTTACTGGCACACACGTTTGACCACAATAGTGTCTACACATGACACTATTGTGGTCGAACATGGAGCAGAGCATGCTGCCACAGTTCACCTTCCAGCCAGATCAATAATAGAAAAAAATACATTCAGTCACTCCAGCGTATTTGTCTGTGTGAGTTTATTATTATTATGATTATTATTATTATTATTATTATTATTATTATTTGTCAAAATCATCATAGAGTTGCCATAGTGTTTTTATGAGCCACATGGATCGACAATGAAAATAATAGACTATCAATTTCTCCTTTGTTGTCTCACTTTTGAAATTTATGAACATACTAATCTGAAGATTGAATCAGTTAATTACTCTTAGTGGATTAGCCAGGGTTTTCCTGCCACTGTGATCCACTTTTTAAATGAACAGGAGATGTATAGCAAAAACTATTGTCTCAAAGTAGAGGGATAATTCAGTGGTGGAGGAACTCTGTCACTATACATGGCTAAAAAAGTTTTGTTTCCTCATTCAAACTTTTGCCTAAACAACAGAACAGAAAAGGTATGTAAAATGTAATGAAACAGCACCTTAATGCACAAATCTCTTGTGTTATTATTGTGTTGCATCTGGTAGAGGTTAAGACAAATTTGGCTACTTAATATACACTTATTTATACTTAAACTCATCAATACTACAACGTTTTAGTATTACCGGTAGTATCAATAGCTCTTCATTGAACAGGAGTAAATTTAATGTTTCTCATTTTCCACCACCGTCGTCTGTTGTGGACTATATTTTTCTAATGGCCTGAATAAATGATGCTCTTGGATGTAACTCTGATCATGTAATAGACGGCTTTCATGCATGAAACTCGCTCATTTGAAGCACCCAACTCTTCACAAACACATCCAATACATTCCACTGAAGAAGCGGCAGGACAAATGAGTTCGTCCCGCTAACGCGCCCTCTGGTTGGCTTCATCAGCTGTCAGTCAGCGGCCATCTGCTCTCTCATTGG
Source organism: Selene dorsalis (assembly GCA_900303245.1). NCBI lineage: Eukaryota > Metazoa > Chordata > Actinopteri > Carangiformes > Carangidae > Selene > Selene dorsalis. The sequence continues at coordinate 13,049 of OMNW01015409.1, forward strand.
CTGTCTCTCTGTCAGCCTGGAATGCTTTAGTTTGGGTTGGGATGGTCTCTCACTGACTCTCTATCTACAGCAGTGGGCCACTGTTATTGATGGTTTTTGCCTCGACATTTCCATGGTAACTGTCCAGTCTAAGGTCTGATCAGCAGCGAGCAGCCAAACGAAGAGTGAGAATGGAGCCGGAGGAAAAAAGCCCGGACCCTAAATACGGTAGGACGAGCTTTACGGTGCCGTTTTGTCCTCGATCTTTGATTTTTCTCTAAACGGGCGAAGAAATGGAAACAATGACTGTAACGGGTAGATGGGTGTGGACCTCATGGGTCGTATGCAGATCTGCAGGCATCCTCATCCTCCTCAGCCAGTTTCTCAGGAGTCAACAGATTCATTATCGGATATTGTGTGGTAAATTAGTCTTCAATTAGACACTTAGAGGAGGTGAAGGCAGCGTGTTGTTCGTGGGTTGCTCTATATGAGTGGTGTGCTCGGTTTAAAGGGCCGATTACAAACTAAAAGAACCTACAGCTCTAAATGAAACTCAAGCTTTGTCGCGCCACCAAGATGTTCATTGTAGATAAACGCCTTCATTTTTATCTTCCCATCAGCTGTTTTCTGTTCATCTGAAAAACACTTGAACGGGCCATAGGGGAGGATGAGAAGAAAACCAATGCATGGATAGCATATTTGATTTATTGTGTTTTCCCCTGGGCCTAAAACCATTTGGATTGACAAATGGTTGTTCCACACACATACACACTCACTCACAGACACTTGCACAAACCTGCAAACACATGTTATTTACACTGATTTTTGCATGCACGTATTATGGAAAATTCTGCACATGACTCATTGCTGACTATTTTGTGTGTTACGCTTGCATTTTCTCCTCCAGCACCAGCTCAGCAGCCAACAGCGGTCTGCTGTGTTCCTCATATGTCTGGGCTGGGCTGTTGGTCATATGGACTGCTTAGTCATGAAGTCTTCATAACCGGTGTTGTTCTTGCTTTAATACCCCCATGTCAGTGTTGTTACATGAAAGCATGGCCACTGACAGCAAAACTGCAAACCCCTGTCATCACACTGGTATTTCACTGGGAAGACAACACTAATGCTGTCTGATTCGCTTGACTTATTCCATCTTTCACAATATGAGATGTTTCCACCAGCCCACACCCACAATCCTCCTCAGTCCATCCATGGAGCTCCCACTGGAGCATTTCCTTGTTGCTTTCCTGTTAGCACATAAACAGCTCTTTTCCCCTCCCCTCCCCCAAGAAGGCTAAAGGTCAAAAACCGCAGTCCTTTTAAAACCTGTTGCAAACACACAATAAGAAATTCAAGCACATTTAAAACAGTGGTTTGCCCAGGGAGCTGTCCCTAGATTCCTCCTACTGTTACTACTACATTTCCCCTCTGTCTGGACCTGTGTGCTTGCAGGCAGGCAGGCAGGCAGGCCGCAGCCTGCTCTGGGTTCAGCCTCGCCTGCTCTACCCACTCAGCAGACAGTGTCAAGAGGCTTCCAGTCAATACCAAGCTGGCAAACGCTCAGATGCATTGCCACACACACTGCATGTACACACAAAAAAAACAATGCTGCTGAATGTTAAACAATGGTCTCTTATTGTTCTGAATGCTACCTGTTACTGTTTGATCCAAGCAGTCACCCCGAGGAGCCGAGGGAAACACTGATCTGAGCCAGTGGTTGTCAGTTTTTATGCATCTAACGCTTCAGAAAGAGACTGAAATGTGTCTCTTCTTTTCCCTCTAAGAGTATGTGGGCCACTGACCTCATAAGTTGCTGATATGGAGGAGTTTTTGATGTAGAGGCAGCTGCTTGTTACAAGAGCAGTAGTTTCTGAAATTCTATGAATACCATATCAATCACCCTGATCTATATGTCCTAAATAGAAAGGT
>OMNW01015411.1:0-12356 GCA_900303245.1 Selene dorsalis
TTTTTTTTTTTTTTTTTTGAGCAACACATACACGACTATCCTTGGAGCCTGCAGACAGACTGACATTTGACCTGAATAAAAATGCATATCTGGTCTTGGTGCTGCAGTGTTGGCTGAGGACTCACTGTGACTGTAGACCCCTCTCATCATCTTGCAATGTCTGAATCAGCACAGAAAGGCCATCTACTAACCACACTCCTCTCCCAATGCAATTCTCAAATTCCAGCAGCAGAGCAGAGAAAGTGTCAGATTGTTCCCCATGCAAATGGGTTGGAATGAAGGACAGAAAGTCTGTGAATGGACCCGTCTCTCTTCCATGATGGAAATAAATAATAAAAAATCAAGGGAGATTTTGCGAGGAGGTTAGTCAGAGAGGGCTGAGAGTCACCCAGTCAGGACTTAATTCATGCATGCCACGGACATAATGTGACAGTAATGCAATTTGTTCTGGGCCAAAAGCCCATTCACACTTATCCAACAGTTACAGGCTTGATTTGTCGTTTTACTCCTCCTCTCAGGCCACTATGCATTAAAGAGGCCTTTTTACGCTGCTCGCCAGGTTGGAGGATGGTGCCCTTATTAGATGTGACTGCATGATAATGAAACAGCGTAATGCAATGTCAGAGCGGTTGACACGACACAAAAGGCTAAGGCTGGTGAAATTCCTAATCAGCTCAAAATGTCACAGGGCTCACCTTGGGTCTGAATCACAGCCCACAGGCCGATTAGTTCTCCACATCGATGTCAACCTCAAGGATGCCTCTCCTCTTTGGTCTGTCTCGGAAAGTCACTCTGACTCTTGACTTACTCCCCTCTTTTATCTTCCTCCTCTCACTCTCTCTCTCTCCTTGACATTAGCATCGTACAAGCCGCAGCAATGAAGAACAGGACATTCATTAGCTGACAGAGCTGAGAAATTGCCTTAATGGTCAAATATTACACTCAATATTACTGTGAAAAAAGCAGACACACTGAGCAGCACATTTTATTCAAACTCTTGTGCATGTATCCCTTACTCTCAAGCTAACTTGTTGTTGACTAAGATCCCTCCCTCAGTGCACTACTGCAGTGGAAAGTTAACCATTTGAAATGTCACAATTTTTAAACGTAGCATTCCTAGTCAGCACTGATTCAGCTAAGAACTGAGAACCATCAGCAGCATGCAAGTATGTATTCACGCTAACAACAGCTTAATCATTCGATTTAACAGATTGATTTCATCATGCTAAAAGTCTAAAGTCCTCCTCTATTTGAGTCATGAATGACAAATAATAATTGAAAAATATATTGTATTGAAGTGTATAGAATTTGAATGTAATTTGTAATAATATAACCCTATGTGGCTTCAGTATGTTTCACTATAAAACTGTAATGCAACCGTCAGACGTCATGATTTTAAGCCTGATTTTGATGTTGCCAACTGGTTTTAGAAGTCACCAACAAAAGCCTCTGATCAGAGGCAAATCAACAGTTAATTGGTGAACACCAAGAGTGTGAGCTCTTCAAAGACACAATTATTCAGGCCTGCAGACCCGATGCATGGCCTATAGATGTCTAACATGCTAAATATCTGGTCAAATCACTGACTCAGTCATGTACTATGAATTCTTTATGACTTTAAGGCCGCGAGTTGTTTAGCATGAACTGTACAGCGATCTGATGCCTTTGAAGTCACATGGACTGAGCAAAGCTGAAGATAAAATGCTTTGGAAACGAGGAGCAAATGATGTGTTTGGCTAATGAAATGCTATTTCAGATAACATCGTTAATATTGCTCTTGTGTAAAATTGGCCAAATCCAATAGTAGTTGATATATGACGTGTCTCCACACAGTGAGGGAATAATACACAGTACATGTGCCAGACTAATAAGTCAGATAGGTACAGGTGCTAACCATTGCAGCTTAAGTTGTAACATGCGCTCACAGACTTTTTGGTTTAGATTTTTGGAAAGGAAACTCTTCGGATACAGAGTACCAGTCTCACCATGAGCCCTGAACGCTGCTCCATAATCTGGAGACATCCAAAGCTTGACAAGCCTGCCAGACTACAGTTATGGTATCGTTGCTGTGCTATGACTGACTGCCACAGCTTTTGCCCTTTGAGGGAGGGTTTTTGCAAACGGTCAGTGATATGAATCTAAAGCTGTGTATGTCAAAGAAATATTTCCCACACTGTTAACAAGAGCAGGCGGCAATTTTAACTGAGCTGAAGAAAAGAGAGCAAAGATGCACTATTTCTGTAATGCACTGAGAACTTCCTCTGTGTTCAGTGGTTAAAAAGCTCCCAAAGGAACCAGTTCACTAAAACTTATGAGCAATTCATAATAGTTCAATATTTTTCTATACTACAAATTATGTGTCTTTTTGCTGTGCCAATAAATTCAGCTCACACCGTCTTTTCCCAAACCCACATTGAGAACCCCTGTGGAGAAAAAAATACTTTTATCATGTGCTAATATGAGATAATAAGTAATAATAGTCATATACTCAATTCACCATGAACAGGTCTTTAGAAGCCAATTCACTTTGGTCTCTAATGTAAAGGAAGACCATGTTATCACAGTGTTCGAGCACGGTCTGTTTATTTTATTTCACCCTCAGACCCTATTCATGTCCACAGTCTCAGTACAGCGCTACATCACACCTCATTAAGTACCAAATCTGGATCTGGCTATTTGTTTGGCTACACTTCTCTGCCCAGACTGGTCACAGTGAAGCAGAACAAAAGCCAGCTCACTTTGCAAGTCTGCAGCAGCGCCTTCCCCGGCCCACTGCTCACTGTGTAATTTCAGGGTAAGACTCAGGACAACATACATTTTTGAGTGGAGAAAACAACACTGGCACTTAAGCTTTTCAAAAGCTGGAAGGTTATTTTAGTCACAGAGGCGGTGGTCATATCCTATTTACAAGGGAGAGAGAATCCAAACAAAACCATGAAATATAACGCAGCACGTCGGAGGTCGGGGTGAACAGCATCAGATGAACGCAAAGGGCCACAGCGGTTTAAGGTCAAACAGGCCACAAGGAGAGAAATAAGGTGTTTGTCAATCGACTGATTAGCATCGCTGCAGTATATTTCTCATCCTCTGTTCTCATAGACGATGAAATCTGTTTAATAAACCACGAGAAACAGTAAACCAATGAGCAAGCTTCACATTCTTTAGGAGTTTCTTGCCAAATCAGTGTATAAAAATGTAATCTTTATTCAGGATGCAGAGCAAAGGTTAAAAAAACACAAAAAAATCAAATCCACTGTGCCCCTTTACATACCAACTGCTATGATTCATTTATGAATATCCATAAACAGCATGCATGCATTACTGACCAAACCTACCAGTTATAAGGCAATGAGGGGACCTCTGGGTCTGTTTGAGGTGATTTTAACATGTTGTGTTGAAAACTGAATCAAATCCTAACCAACAGACATGAAACAACTGCAAAGTGATGCAAACTGACTACAAAGAGGCACAAAACAACTACAAAGACATGCAAATCGGTTACAAAAGGATTAAAGACAGTCACAAAATGACTGTATGGCAAAGATATAGAACGGGCAGCTAATGAAATATGAAATTAATGAGGATATTTACAGGGAGAGGCACTTGAAGGGGAAGTGTTAGCAAGCGTCCCTCATGCTCATGACAGTCGTTAATTAGAGCTTCAATGGCAAATTAAGTTTAAATCCAATTGCGATGCGAGTTCAGAGTAAACGGGATGCACTCTTCTTCTTTCATGTCATTATTTGCCTCAACTCACCAGTTATCCTGTGGTGATACGGCCCCCCTCTTGTGCAGATAATGCCGCAGACTGCACCTCTATCTGTAAATCTCCTGCCATCACTTGAACAGCTTGATGAAGCTGGTGAATGACACTGTACCTACTTCACGTTAGAAAGGAGCTTTTATCACTGTGCTCTCAGGCCACCTACATTGAGGACAGGACGTTCACTCTTCAGAAACCTGGTATGCAGCAGAAGTATGCAAAGAAAATTCATTCAGAGTGGGAAAAAAAAAGTGTCATAAAGTGTGACACATTTCCTCCAATTTCGAGACTTTTAAGAATGCACTTTTTTTCTTCATTTTTTTTTTCTTGCTGCTGCTGAAGAGGAAGTTTGTACCCCCGAAACCTGGCACAGGCGTAGCTAACAGAATGACTGGGATGTAATTGCAGCTCTTCACTGGGGAGCTGTACAGTCAAGAGCAGAGAGTCTTAATTCCACAAAGCACTGGCCGTGCAGCAGTTTCCTCCCTGATTGATACTGCTATTGGACCGGTCTGGTTAGCCAGTGGAAACCACCATAAATTCCAGACCCACTTTATCGTTAAGCTTAGTAGTCTGGGAAATAAAATTAGCCGTGTCCAATTTTGGAAAGGAAGTGCTTAACACTATAAATAACAATTTACAGTGGGTGATAAAAGAACAAAAATGGAATTAAAAAAAGAAATACAGCGTAAGCGGTCTTATTTATGTGCGTCTTTTGTTTATTTACTGCGCAGCTTTTACTTATACAATCCCACCATTGTGATATAATAATTAAACTCTTATTGCTTGTGCATTATTCAGGCAATTTGCTTTTGTTGTCAGCACATAAAGCCGGCATGTAAGAACCATCTTAACTCAGTTGCACATGCCAAAGGGCCCATCAGAGGGAAATGACTAATGACCAGGCCTTTTTGCAATGTTTCTGCTGCCTGTATATATAGCACAGGCCCCGCGGTTTGTCGAGGGCGAGGACAGCTGTAGCTGCGGCTACAGTGAGGGAGAAACAGCTACTATTCTTAATGTCAAATGAACATGTAACTGTACTTTATCATTTCTGACTGCTCCTTATTGCTAAATCTTGAGCAGGCTTGCTGTGCTCCCCTTTCTCCTTTCAGTTCAGAAGTGAAATCCTGCTGAGGAGGGAGCAGGACTAAGGCAAAATAAATGACATGTCCTACATCTCCCTGTTAAGGTATGTTTTCACAAAGCCCTTTGTGTGTGTCTGAGTTTGTGTGTGCATCCAAGTGTATAGCTATGTCTGTCTCTTGGTATCCTCCCTCAACAGACAAGGCCCTCTCACTCTCCAGCATGTGTTTCTGATTACAATCCTACATTCCTCTCTCTCTCTCTTTCCCTCTCTCTCCCAGATCGACTGCCAGGGCATCACGTCTCTCTGCAACTGCTGGCAATGATGCGGTATCCCATAAAGCCACAACGCGCAGCGTATGATGAAGATTCCCATGCACGACCATCTGTATGTCTATTTGTCTGTCAGAGGAAACTCCATTGTTAACAGATTGTAATGTAATAAGTTGACCTCTTGACCCCGGCGTCGCTGCCATGCAACCTCCTCTTCAGACTTGATGATATGTTAAGTGTGTCCAGGACAGCTTGTCAACAAACACGAAGGGGAGGCCAATAAACGGCGTGCGCTGCGGTTGTTTTAACCCCAGCAGGGCAGAGCGCATTAATCACAGTTAAGGCAGCGATGATGATGAGGTGTTTGGTGGTCGGCACCACATAGCTGGAGCGTTGAAGTGGCAGTGTGTGGAGGTGTCTTGCTTTTGGTTCCATCTCTAATGCAAATAGTTGTCTGACATGCCGTAAATCCAAACAGCAACAGGACGAAGGGTCCGAGACACAGTGGTGATTTGAGCTAAACGTGAGTCTGAGAACGCAGTCACAGTCACAATGATGGTAAAAGGGGGAATTAGATTTTTCAATTACAGTTCGGTTGACCACACAGCGAAAACCCTGGTATGATTTGTAACGTGGTTCTGGAGGAGATTTCTGAGGTTTGAAAGAATAACTCCAGTGATGTCCTCGGGCTTATTTCAGCTCAGGATTGAGAGACAACATTTGTAACAGAGAGCCAGCACTACAGCCTAAAGGTGTACCCGACCTTCGTTTGTTATGCCTACAATAATACACAGATGCACTGTAGCATCAGCTGCCTACAGTATCTTTGCGTACTGTAATTTGTTTAATAATACAGTACGATACAATACAATAATCAAAAATGGTCACTGAATGGTTATGTTTCGGGGAAAATCACAGTTTTGGTCATGGTTACAAAAATGACAGTGGTTAAACTTGTCCTTCGATTATAGATGAAAGAAAAAACATAAACTGCTACCTGCACAGTGGAACTAACCATCGCTCTCCTGTGTCATATGCTGACCAATCTATTCACCACAACCTCATCTTGAGGTGATCGTTGTATTATTGTTATTACTACCGGAGCCACTTAATGTCACCCACAACAAAATATATCTATGGATCCTGATAATCTGCTGTGTGACTCTTTGTTCTTACATCCTCCAACTTCTAGGTGCTGCTAGAAGAGAAGTCAGGAATCATCAAAGTCATTTGGATTCATTCAAAATAACAACAAAGTCCACATCAGAAGGAGGTGTCTGCATAAATATTCATTGCAATCAATCCGGTAGGTGTTGATATTTTAGTCTTGACTGAAGTGGTGCACCAGCTGACTGACCAATGACACTGAAATCCCTAGAGCCGCAACAAACAGAGTACATGCCAGGAACACTCCAGCCCAGTGGTGCTTTGAGTGACATGCTAATGTCAACATCCCAGCAAGATCACAATGACGATGCTGACACGCTGATGTTAAGCAAGTGAAATGTTTAAAACGGACCAGGTTTCATTGTAATTCATCAAACCGTTCCACTGCAAGGCGACGGACCAACTCACATTATCAGTGTATGCTGCCTGAGCCATGCTGCTAGTGTGTGCAGTAAATAGAAATTCATAGAAATCCTTGAAGCGTTCTTGACCCATTACATCACTCAGAACACTGTGTAGCACCACGGCGGATGCATATTTTGACACAGTAGGATTTAATATCTGATTATTTATATTGAATTAGGGGATAGATTACCTACTTCATTCAGTTCAGATGGTACAACTGTGATTGTTTTCAGATTTTGCTGTCACCGACTGTGGCTGCAATGCAAATAAGCTGATCGAAAACCCAGCACTGTCCCAATATTTAATATTTAAGTCACGCCAAAATGATGAACTGTGGCGCACAGTTCGATGGTGGAGGCACCTGTGTGGGAGGTGTCACGAAACGCAAAAAACATGCAGATAATATTTTGATTTTTATTTTCTCTGAAATGACACCTCCCTGGGTCGCACGTTTCTCACAGCATTTGGCATTCCAAGCGAGGCCAGGCCGCCTTACCAGGCAGAGTAGGTCCACTGCAAGGTCGGCACACATGGGCGATCGGTTTCACAGTGAATACCAAATGTAAACGTGCATCCAAACCCTGAGAGATGAGACAGGACATTAAAGCTACAGTCCCCGGAGGAAGGAGGAGGATGAGGACGACGGGGAGGGTGCACTGGGGGAGAGAGAAAAAAAAACAGGTGGTAGCACTTCAAAGCAGGAGTTTTATGAATTATGGGAGATATTGTGACTGCTGACTTCTGCATGGGGTCCCAGTGGTGCTGGGTATCATTCTTTATGGACAGTAAAACACTTTTTTTTCCTTTTCTTCCTCTTCTTCTTCTCTCCTTTTTTTACACAGTAATAAATAATATACATTTCCATGCTATCTGAGGAGTAAAAATAACAGCCCTGTCTTCCTGGAATTATTCCTGCAATGATCTCAGTTCATGTGCCATCATTTTTTAGATAATGAAATCATTTCCTCTTTCCACCGACTGAATTAAGTGACCAGCAGCCAAAGAGAATTAAGTGACTCATCGCTCACAAAAGAAATATAATGGTGTCCTTACCCACGTAATTCAATTGCAATATCTATCCTTTAATGCCACTGTAAGGCTAATCAGTTTTCTTGGATAGGCTATCATTATTATAATAGGTTTTTTAGAAGACCATTTTTGAAAGACTATAATAGAAGGACGTCCGTGTTAGGCAACATTATGTGTGAACAGTGCGCATTGTTCTGATCTGAATATAATGTGAGGAAATCTCATGTCATTGATATATGATATGCAATTCAGTGGGATTCCAATATAATACAAATCCCGTTTTCACCATATGAAAATGATATGGCCCTAAATAAAAATATACATATACATGAAATGTCTGAGCCTCACTGAATGTCTCGATGTAGAATTGAAAAGTAGAAGCTCCTGTTTGCACTTCACAGACGATTAACAATCGGCTGGATCACTTCCATACCGAAGAAAAAGTTTTGGTTGGTTGATAATGAGCCAAGGCCTGTTGCTAAAGGCAGCATCTTTTTTTCCCGTTAATTTTGGATTGTGTGCTCAATTGATATCACAAGTCTTTACAGCAGTCTGTGTCTGTCTCACGGTTTTGTTTTTGGATTTTGTCGTGACAGAGATTAAGCAGTATAACGTGGGGGTGGGGGGGTGGCTTAAAAATTTAAATCTTGTTTATATCTGTTAAAAGCACATTAACTGTTCACATCTGAATAATGGATTCGTAGCATCCCAAATCTAGATTCAGAATGAATAATTATACAGTGATAAACTTTAAAAAGTTATTAAAGCATTGACCATTGTGTTTTGCAGATTATCAGTAAATAATCCTTACAGTAATTGTTATGGAAATTATTTTTTACATTTTCCATTCTGGTCAGTAGACCTGACGTATCATTTAGTCTATTTGTTTAACTTTCCCTCTTTAGCATTCAGCAGTGAAAACTCTCCATCATGTCCAAACATCCATTATGCTTCTCTGGCTTTGAGTTTTAACATTGAGGGATATTTCTAATCCTCAGTGAATATTCAGTAAAGTTGTTCATAAATCATTATATTTGATGCCCTCCTTTAAGGTTGCAACAAATAACAGTCCCTAAATATTTATAGAGGTGGGTAAGCCATTTATTGTAATTAGGATGAAGAGAGGATTGAAATGATGATGCAGTGAGCACATTTTGCATTGTTCCTCCTTTGGTAGTCTAATTTATTTTCCACCTACGCTCATCTCCTGATGATACCTGAGGAGAACAGATGAGGAAAATGTATGATTAATGATAATAATGGTAAATGATATACAGTAGGTGGTTCACATTTTTCTCCATTGGTCAAGAGAGTTTGCTGTTGTTTACTTTTATATTGGGTTTTAAAGGCTTTACCACAAACAAACATGGCCCCCATTGGGGGAAACGGAGCAGGGGAAACAAGCAGCGAGAAATCGAACTTGTAAATCTGAAGGAAATATCTGCATCTGTTTTAAACACAGGGATTTTATATCTGTGACTGTGCATACTGACATGGGTACTGAACCTGTCTCGTGAATACATATGTGTGTATTTCCATGTTAATGACTATATTTGCACTGCACCTCCAACAGCACCTTCCCAGTCCTATTTGATCTTAACCGAGAGGACACAGCGTCCATACTCATGCGACTTTGTTGCTGTTTCTATGCATAACTGTCAAAATAATGATGTTCAAAAAAGAAAAAGAAAAAAAGAAATGGTGAAATAACAGGTGTGTGGGACAGAGCCTGTAATTCTGGTTCTGAACCTCTTGGTCTATTTCCTGGATTTTGTGATTTTCTTGAATTTAGGGTTTTCTAAACCAGCCCAAATAACAAGAGGTAAGGTAAAAAATGAAATCTAAAACGTGTCATAACAGACCATAACTTCAGCATTGTGTTGGTAAAGGAACATGTTTGTTTGATACAGGACCTCACAAAAACTGAACAAAACTGTGATTTATATTTTAATATCTGCAGAGAAATTTAAGATTTGTGAACAGGTTGAACAAGCAATGCAGATGACTGCTGAACATCTGAAACAGATTTATACAGTCCTACATGTAGAAGCTACCTGCTGGAAGCACTACAGGAAAAGTAGACATCGGGATCCATTCTCTAAAGAGACCATGGATGTCTGCACCAAATGTTATTGCAATGACTTCCTGCAACATTTCAAAAAATGGGAAGGAAAAGTGAAGGGAATAGCAAAGTCTGCAAGCTTTACACTCAGAGGGTCATGGATGCCACACAAAACTTAACACCATTCCATCCAGAATTTACAAGTGGTGGACCGACTGACTGGAATAAGGCACATAATTCATATAACTGTTCAATCTCAATACTCTAGAGCACAAACCACCAAGACTTTGGAGTTTTTTCAATCCCCAGTAGGAAGCTGGAGCCCAGTCACATTGTCAAGTCATTACGCCGAATTTTCAATGGATTTCAATTCTGCCCTGTGCTGGGTTCCTGCAGGACTTTGGCAGTCCCTTTCTGAAGCTGTTCCAGCACTGATTTGGCTGTCAGAACATAAATGGCTGTGGCTCCTCTATGGGTTTTGGCACTCCACAAAAAGTTCTCGGAGAAAATTTGTTCATTCGGTTCCATTCATTGTTCCCTCCATCCTTACAAGTCTCTCAGTCCCTTCTGCTGAAAAGCCCCTCCACAGCATGACGCTGCCACCACCATGCTTCGCGGTAGGGGTGCTATTAGACGGGTAATGAGCTGTGCCCAGTTTCCGCCTGACAGAGAGCTTTGTTTTATGACTGAGAGTTCAGTTTCCATTTCATCAGAACAGTCTCTTCTGCCACTCGCTCTCTTAAGGAGTCTCTCAAGTGCCTTTTTGCCAAGTTGAGGCGGCTGCCTTTACCTCTGTCTCATGGACACTCTGCCATACAGGCTAGATTCATAAAATGATGCGTTCACTGTGGTTCTTCCAGCAACATGTCCCATGACAGCCGTGCAGCTCTGTAGTCCTGTCAGACAGCTCCGTCGGTTCTTGGGTTACCTCCATGACCTGGGACTTTCTTGGCTGGCTGCTCATGTTGGATGAACTTCCAGGACGAGTCTGAGTAGTTCTGTGTTTTCCTTTTCCTTTTCCAACTGTCTAATAAAGCTGAGTTCCTCCATAATACTGATAGAAGTGGCTAGAGGCCTTTCCCTAGGTGGTCTCTACTGTGCGCTGTTATTTCTCGGGGTTTCATGGTAAAATTTATCCTCCGACATCCATCTGGTGGATCTCATGTCAACATAGGAATTGTTTTATGGTCATAAGCATTGTGGTTTGACACACAGCTCTGCCTTATAATCCATCCATTAAATCCATTTTAATTTCCGGTGTAAATCTTGTAAATGTGGGGAAAAAAAACTCAAGGCCAGTGAATACTGAGGTGCTGTATACCAAAAACAGGTACGGTAAAACAGGTGCTTAATCCTAGTGGGTTTAGGACCCGCAAGCGCCTTAAAGCAAGAGGTCAGCACCACCTCATTCAAAGCTATTCTGAGCTATAAACTTAAGAAATTGCACACTGAACTGGTCATGGTATCTATTAGTGACCTCGCACCCAATTAAAGCACTTTGTACCTGTGTGTCATTTACATTGACTGTTTGGTTGCAAACAGTGAAGCTCCTTTAAATTTAGAATGGTAAAAATCTACCTAAACACAGAGCTGTGATTAATTCTAAAGCAGATTTCGAGCTATTGTATTAGTGCTGCATTAGTAACATCTGCAAGCAGCAGTTGTTATTGTTTGAAAATGGCACAAGAAAACTGACTCTAGCAGCAATTTGGTTAGTGAAAGATGCTAATCTACATGACAACTGTGCTCACTGAAGCTTACAGGTGTTGTGCTACATATACAGCATGTGTATGCATGAAGTAAATAGAAAGGAGTCTGTTTGTGAGGGCAAAGCAGCACTTCTCTCACCACAGTCGTTTAGTTTCCTATTTTATCTTTCTCACAAGACCTCAAACATGAACTTCCTTTCTCCCTCAGGAGCGCTGAGAATTCAAATTAATTACAAAAGTCAGAGGAGCATGAAGACAGAGACCACCAGAAGACATGTGCATATGGTGTCTTAGATGTGTATGTGTGTGAGTGAATGTGCAAAATGTTGGGTTCTGCAAGTGTGGTCAAAGCGTACTTTGACTACTCAAGTGTACTTTCCAATTGTGTAAAAAAAAAAAGAGAGAGAGAGCATCTGTAAGTGTGTGTGAGAGTGTGTGTATATGTGTGTATCCTGGCCAGTTGGTGGCCTGTGCCAGGTGTGATTTCATTCTCCCAGCAGTCACGGGTCTGTGAGATCGCTTTAGACACAGTTTTTACCACCCACTGGCAGACGCTAATGCACTCCTCCCTTCCAGACAAAGTGTGTGTACGGGTTGGTGTCAGTGTACAGTATATCATCTGTGTGTGTGTGTGTGTGTGAGCGTCTCATTGTCACCTTGTAACTGTGAGCAGTTAGGTTTCAATCTCTGTTCGATCTGCCCCGAGGTGGTTATGTGTGCTTGCTTTTATGTGGACAAAGATCCGTGTTCTATCTGTATCAGTGTTGTTGTACAAGGAACCAAAGTGTTTGTGCACATGTGTGTGGCGTGTCTGTGTACGAGAGAGGAGGTATGGGGGGGGGGGGGGGGGGGGGGGGTCCCG
>OMNW01015414.1:2941-18833 GCA_900303245.1 Selene dorsalis
CAGCCGGTGCGAGGACATTCTCGACATAATGGGGAACACGACACCTAAACCTTTAATAGGTGAGGCTGGTCATTCATTTATCATTCGCGGGGCTTGTGATGTAATGCACACATAGACATATATGTATATGAGATGCACATGGCTCGTCCTGATTCCTCTGGGCTGCTTGTGCTCGCGCTTGCCATCACGGGGGAGCCGAGCGTGATTCCCAGGCAGCGAGAGCTCCAGCTTTCCTCTGCAAATTCACCTTTCACCCGTCATTTATAGAAACCTCACAAGAAACGCAGCCTTCATTTAAAAAGATGAAATGTTGGTGATCAGTCTAAAGCGTGTAAGGGTATATATAGTCTACATCAACGACCAAAAGGCTCCTTCTGCCAAAGCTTCGCATTTATGATGATTCACATCATTACTATTTAGCAGTGGAACTTCTCAAGTCCACATCCCTGATCAATCAGCAGATGACTTGCAGTGCATTAGGGGTTTTTGAGTGTCATCATAACGTGCAGTGTGTGCTGCCTCCTCTTGCCTCATATGTAATCTTTATTACCCTTTGAGAAACTGCTTGATCTAGACAGGAACACATCTTTTGCCTCCTGCATGTCATAAAGAATATTGTTCATTTATAAGCAAATCGAGCAGCAAGAACATGAATGTTTAATGCTGTAAATATGTGCACTGTGTTGCCCGGTAATGTCTTTTAGTGACACCAAGTATCAAAGCTGTTTTATGTAAATTACAACTTGAAGTGATTGCCTGGAAATCATTCCTGCATGTGACTTGATTGTCAGCCTGGGTTTTTTTTTAACATAAAGCTGTCATTATGAGCTCTGATATCACTCTCCAAACCACTTTGTCATGACATGTAAAGTGTATTACTTGACAATCAGCTCCCCATATCATTTTGATTTAATCTCTGACACACTCCCACGCCCCCAACAGACCCACTCGGCGGCTAAATGATGTGGTTGCCTCCACCAGAGCCAGCTGACACAGGGTTTGGACTGAGAACAGTTAGTCACAGAGGGGCAGGAACAGCTTGGGTCCTATTGCTTGCACTGTATGGTTTCAATTAACATGTAATTAATAAAATATCTGTGCTTTATGGGATTCAGAAGAAATGTGCGCTATATATCATAAAGGAAGCTTTTATAGGTTCATTTCTCATCACACATCAGTCATCTAGCAGGCCTGCATGTGATGAAGAGGTCATTATACCAGCTGTAAAAAAGAAAAAAGAGTTTAAAGTGATGCCATTGAGGTGTTTTTATCAGCACATTCACAAGTTCTGAAGACAAAGGTGTAACTAAACAGACCACGAAATTCTCCCAAGATGCACTAAGATTTCACGTCCTGCACAGTGAATGAGTTACAGTATGTTGATGGCCTAGAGATGTGAGAGAATAAAGAGTCTGATCATCTTGTAGCCAAAGATAACTCTGACGAATGCACGTAATCGGTTTTACATTTCAAAAAGCGTCCCTTGGTACAGCAGTGTGTCTTGTGCAGTCTCATGATTGCATTCATTTATGTATTTTCCATCACTCAGAACAAGACAGGGAGACACCGTTCCCATTACCCAAATGCTTCTGTCCTGAATTAATCGCACAACATGGCTTCTAGCAGAAATATTCTCTATGTGAAATTTGTTTTTGGCAGTGGCAACAGCCAAAGTTCAGCTGAGCTTCACTGATCAGCTGCCTGGACCAGTCTGTTTCTCTGCTGTTCTCATAATTTGGCTGGTCTTTACTACAGGGACCATCACTGCCACTGCTGTTCAGCACTCCTAGCAGCACACTACAGGGACTTGCTTTTAAGTGCTTTGTCTCATGGTTGGTAAAAAAGAAAAAAGGGAGTCTGAGTAGTCTTCCATCACTGACTCTGACACAGTCCAAGTTTGTATCCAGTGTTAACATTACGCTTGAGTCGTAGTCTCTAAAAGACTCTTTTGACTACCTGATATTCCCTCAGCTGTCCAGTAACAATCTGTTTCTGTTACCTACCCAGGGAGCTGAAAATGACATGTGACTGCAACACCTGAGAAGTAAATATAAAGAGTATTTTTGATTGAAAACAATATAGAAAATAACATAATATAGGCCAATATATATAATGTATAAATATATATAGTAAAGTTGTTTAAAGATAGCCCATTGAGCTTCTCGTGAACGAAGAGTTCAGGGTTCACTCGAACACTGTACGTATCTGTATATCTGATTTTTATGATTATCTGATTTTGAAACCCACATGCTTATGTTAATCATTTCTGGCCGGTTGTCTTCTTCATCTCCACCTCTGTTGGTAAATTTCTGTGTTCTTTGGCAACTTAGCGCCACCTGTAGACCAGCGATGGTATGAAGCCATTTGCAGTAATATTTGTCACATGTCTCACATGCGTGTGCTCAAGTCAAACAGAATGGGGACCTACTAGGGTTGCGTGATCTTAACCAAGGCCAAATTATCAGAGTGACTGTGCTTGTTGCAAGCATTGTCGTATGTGGTTATACGTAAAGCTATGGTAAATCCATTTGTACAATAGTTTCATAACACAAGTCACAAGTTACTACAACAATGAGAAAACAGGTCAAATATCGTGACCTTTTGAAAAGCATGAGCAGTCGCCTATTGTTCTAAAGATCGCCAGTCATCATCGTCTACCAGCGCAGTGCTAGAGGCCACCCGTAATAAAACTGCTATGGCAACCCAGTGACAAGCTGTGTTACATAAACACGACCCTGTATTTATTCTTCTTTATTCTTCACGGTTAGCATGCGACTCAGATGTAACGGTAATACAGGCGAGGTGCAAACTGGGGCGATCGTGGACGAGGCTGTGAGCTGTCCCTCACTTCATGATCTGTTGTGCTATGCCTTTCATCTAATAATGGCAAGTGTCTATATCAGTCCTCACTGTCGGTCCCTCGACTGCAGACTCACAGTGCATCACTCTGTCAGAGAGATAGCTGAGCCTGTAGGCTAACCCTCAACCTGTTTCTCTACATACGCTCCACACAAAGTATATTTTACTCCCTCAAAAGCCAAATTCTCTGAGCCGAAAGGAAAGGGGCACCCGCACATCATTTGAGATGTTACAGATGTTCTCGCTGCTGCTTCATAGTTTAGAATATAATCAGTGATAATGTCTAATTTAGGAAATGTACTGTGGAACATTTCACTGAGTTATTGTCTTTACAGCAGATCACAGTGAATTTTAAACAGAAATGTAATCACTCTGTGGCCCTGGAGGGGAGGAGAAACATGGCCTCCCTTTGAATGTTGGATTTCAGCCAGTCTATACCATAAACACTCATCTACAGCTTTAGTTGTATTTAATATTAAACCCAAACAAACCAAGTCTCATTGAAGCCCATGTCCAATGTGTCTTGTTTGATTTCGGATCCTTGTTAATTGGTCTGTGGTGCTCATCAAGAAATTCTTTCCTCAAGTAGGACATTAACTCCTGTGAAGATTAAGCCTTTTATTTGGGTATTTCTTTACTGACTCTGCACTGCGTGATTCATTCTCCACTTCTGAAGATAACTGTGGAGGAATGAAAAGGGCTATTCAGGGTTTGTTTATGCTGTAGGCCAAGGGTGTGTGTAGCCCATAAATAAGAGGAAGACTTATCGTGTCTGATGTCGACATTCTGAGTTTTTTTTTTGTTTGTTTTGTTTTTTTTTTTACATTTCTTTCTCCTGTGATGCTACTAATTTTAGCTTTACCTCACATGTTCCCCAGTGATGTATACAAAAGGGTTTTGTCTAAATTTACCCTTTTCACTTCACTGTGATATAAATGTCCCATATGGATGTGGTAAGAGGACTGATTTGGGACAGTTTGCTTTTTTATACTGTAAATGTGGGTTACATGCTAAAAGAGATCATTGAATGTGCTTGTTGAGAGGAGCAGAGAGGCTTCATAGTGTCAGTGTGGGAAAGGAAGTGTGTGAGACTGCGGACTCCTCCACATAACTGGCCTCTGCCCTCTAAACCAACTGCCATGGCCCACTTGCAAACGAGTTATTGTGTGTGGATATGTTTGCTTTTTTTCCCCAACAGCTGGCACTAACTTTACCGTTTCGACCTTGTCGGAGAGACACAAAAGCTAAACTAGCTGTTCACATACCATGTTGGCCTCTCACTTAGTTGATCAGGTTGAATCATCTATCTTCATCAATCTTCCCTCACTGTTTTGTGCCCACAGATGCGACTCTGCAACCCCGCCCGGTGGCCAACAGGCAGTACTACACCCTGCCTAACAATGGGGCAGGTGTGGAGAGGAGGACGTCTGCTCCTCCGGTTAGTATCAATATGGAGTCACCCCGCTTTCACCCCCATGCCAAAGGCAAGAATATCAGGCTGGATGGGCAGCTTCGCCGAGCCACTCGCAAGAACAGCTTCTGTAATGGTATCACATTCAGCCATCGGCCTGTGCATCTCTATGAGAAGGTTTGTTTCCATCTCATTCTTCACCCACTCTGTATTTAAGAGATATTTGGAGAATATAGTGTATTTACATCACTTCTGTTCATCCAGATGCGTCTTCGTCTGACTGGTGTTCACACTGGCTGGAGTGGAGCTCTTCGCTTTGGTTTTACCAGTCTGGACCCTAGCGAACTGGTTGCTACTGACATCCCCAAGTACGCTTGCCCAGACCTGGTGACACGACCCGGCTACTGGGCCAAAGCTCTGCCTGAGAGACTGGCCTTGAAGGACAATGTGTTGTCATTCTGGGCGGATCGCCATGGGAGAGTTTTCTACAGCATCAATGACGGAGAGCCCATCCTCTTCCACTGTGGGCTCAGCATCGGTTGTCCACTGTGGGCCATCATAGATATCTACGGCATCACTCAGGAGGTCACGCTGCTCGGTAAACATTTTTATCATGTCGTTCACTCACTCCTACAGAATAGTCACTGTGTTCATCACGAGTGCAGCTGAGAGAGGCCGAGATGTACCTGAGTCACATGCAAAAAGGAAGTGAGAGGCACAGATTTCTCACATGACTGCTGATGAGTCTTTACACAATACATCACCACTAAATGCATACGTCCGTTTAAGAAATGAGCTAGGGATATTTTTTGACTGGTATTAACTTCATCTGTCAGCTCTAAGGCCATGTAATTTTGACCATGGCTTTCACAACCCTGAAACTTATTTTTATAGTGTCTACACATTCACAGCTAATTTAAGCATCTTCCTGTGAGTTCAGAGAGCAGCTGTGCCACAAAGCTCTGCAGCAGCGTAGGCCAGTATAGTGGGAGTAGGTAGAGTTGCCTGGGGCGGCGCGATGACTCAATGACCCGTGTGACAAAACCTGTCTGTGTTTACCAGAATGCCATCCACTCGATTCGTCCTGAAGCTCTCACTCCTAATCACTCTCCCTCCGTCTCCTTTAACACTCTCTTACTATCACTTTCCCGCGCTTGGTCTGTTTCTCCCTCTACGCCTCCTTCATTTCCATCACCCTCTCCCTTGCACTTCCCTCTAGTACTCACTGGGTGTGTTTATCTTGAGTCTGACAGGAGCAATGACCATGTTTGGTCAAGACGCAGATCCCAGGAGCTTTGGTGAGGGGCCAGTGCACGCAAATGCTCCAGCGGGGCTACTAGTGTCATACTTGTTTATATCAGCCCCTCATACACAGAGAAATTCAGCTCTACTATGAACTCGTTGTACAAATTTGTCTGTGGATAAGTTTAGAGAAGAAAGGAAATTGAATAGGGAGGTAAATAAACCGGGAAATGTCAAATAAACAGCTTGTCGACACAAGCTGTTTATTTGTAGTCAAACTGTCCACAACAAACAATCAACAGGATCACCAATGTGAAGTACTCTCAGTGTAGACACTCTGTCTAAATTGCTGATATGAAATGTTATTTCATAAATTTTTTTATTTGTAGAGTGGAAACCATTTTTTTAAAGCCAAAATGCAAATATTCTCTGATTTTGTTGTCTTTGTCCGCCGTTACACTAAACTAATATGTTTGGGTTTTATACTGATAACAAAACATTTAAAGATGTCAAGCTTCACACACACAGCACTTTTTTCTCAATCTTTTTTGACGTATTTTTATCAGTTCACTGAAAAAATAATCAATAATGAAATAAATCATGAGTTGGATCTGTACTGGGGAAAATCGCCTGCTGATTTTGTAAGTTTGCTCCCCCACAAAGAAATGGATAGTCTGAACTTATTTTAACAGAAAGAGATAGAATATCAACAAAACATCCAGAAATAATATCACCACAAAAGGCTATAAATCAATAATCACTTGAAGTGAAATAAGGGCAAAAATCAGCAGGGGATCAAATACTAATTTTCCCCACTGTATATCCGTAGTCATCACCTTAGTAAAAACTGGGAAAGCTTGAGACAGATCTATGATAGTATGTCTTAGTCACGTTCTTTTCTGTCCATCTTCTCGTCCACAGAAAGCACATTTGCTGAGAGCGTGGGATCCAGCTGTCTGAGTGCGGCCCGTCTGAGCGCCTATCTCCCTCAGAGTAGCCACGACTCAGCCAATTACAGCAACAATCAGCTGGAGAACAACCAGACCGCTGCTGCCAAGATGGCTAACCTCCAGCTCAATAACTACACTCAGCTCATCCCTTGCTGCTCCTCCACCTCCTCCTCTTCCACACCTTCCTCATCTGCCTCCACTGGATTCAGCGTCCACAGGGTGGTCCGGGGCCTTCCCTCCCCACTGGACAATGACTTGCACTTTCACCCTGTCCGTGGGTCAGACGTAATACTCTCCGCAGACCGCTCAGCCGCCTGCATCCACTTTCTGGATAGCAGTCGGACTCTGGTGTTCAGCGACCGGCCGCTGCACGTGGGTGAGACTGTGTACGTGGAAGTCGGCCACCTGGGCCTGCCCTACTTTGGGGCGCTGTTGTTTGGTTTAACCTCCTGTGACCCGGCTAGTCTACATGCCGGGGACCTGCCAGCGGACCCTGAGGTGCTCCTGGACCGTAAAGAGTATTGGGTGGTGCACCGGGACTTTCCCATGCCTTGCTCTGGAGACGTGCTCAGCTTCAGCCTGCTGCCCAGCGGAGAGGTGCACCATGGGGTGAACGGAGTGGGACGTGGCAGGCTGCTCTGCGTGGATTCCTCTCAGGTCCTGTGGGCCTTCTTCACCCTGCATGGGGCTGTCAACAGACTCAGGATACTAGGTAAGCTGAGTGTATTTACAGCAGTGTATTATACACAGTGGTGATACCGTAAAATAACATCCTACAATTTTATTTGTGCAACTTTTGCAATTAGTTGAGGCTGTTTTGCAATCCAAGGCTACATCAGATGTCGCTAGTATAGCACTACAAATTCTCAGATCTGTCAATGGGTGAGTTGCATTGTGGGTAATGGAGCCACCAGGTCATGTAACAGAACTGAGAGTAGTATCAATCTTCTGATTCAGCTGTCCACCAGCAAGCAGATATTTTGATTTAATATAAACATAATAATTGCCCCAAAAGGACACAAAGACTATTCTTGAGCTAGGCAGCCACTGCTATTTCATTTTTTCCCAGACTAAAGGAATGCAGTTTAGTAGTTTATGTCTGTGTATGCCTGTCCAACTTTGAGTTGTGACCTACTCCCCAACTCCCACATAAATTCATCTCACCGGTTTGTGACACAACGATATTATCCTCAAACAGCTACAATGAATTTACCCCATGAAACTTGAAGTAATACAAATATCTAATCTGACAGGTTAAGGCCAGTGAGTGTAACGCCATATACTCCTATTGTACAATTCAAGGACACACTGTATTGAGATGATAGCAACTGCAGTTAAATACACAGACTGTCTGAATACCACCATTAGAGCTCCACATGAGTCTGATTATCTGGGATTTGCTGATGTGCATTTATCTTTGTGACACAGGAACGCTGCAGTCCAGTCCTCCCTCCACATCCCCCAGCACTTCCCAGAGCAGCAGTCCAGATGACAGTGACTCAGATCTGGCATTCAGCGTCAACAGATCCTCCTCTGCCTCTGAGTCCTCTCTGGGTACGTTACTGGATGTTAACAGCATGCATAATGGTACAGTTTATATAGAAACCCTCATGGGGTCACAGCAGAATGGCTCTTGTGGCAAATGAGCATTAGCAGCATTGGACACTAGACATGTAATTTTTTGTGTCTGTCTCACTTTTGAAGTAGCAGCAACATGTCTGACTTATGTTACATTTTAATACTGTCAAAGATATTCCCCAATGACTTCATTATAGAACTGTAATGGCTACGTCAGTTAAATGATGTGTCAGTCAAACTAATCTGAAACTTGAGATTTCAGATTCATAGTTTAAAAAGTGATAAAAAATCATTCTCCTAAACACAGGTAGACAGTGAATAAAGAATTAATATATGTAAAGGAAACAGTATTGGAGTGGTCTGTGCACATACATCCATGTCTGCGGCATTTAAGACCCACTTTCCTCTCTGTTTCTGTAGTGACTGCTCCCAGCTCCCCCCTCAGTCCTCCCATCTCTCCCAGACTCACTGCCTCTGAACTGCCCTCTGCTGGAAAAAACGGAGAATGCACCATTTGCTTTGACCAAGAGGTGGACACCGTCATCTACACCTGTGGACACATGTGTCTCTGCAACGACTGTGGGCTGAAGCTGAAGCGACAGATCAACGCTTGCTGTCCGATTTGCAGGAGGCCCATCAAAGATGTTATCAAAACATATCGGCCATGACGGACCAGGTGCTGTGACTTCCAACGCTGGATGCCATCCGTTTCCCCTTCTCAGGCTTTGTGGGACACGATCTTGACCCTAATCGGAGATTAGCCACACCAGGACTAATTGTGCCTATATACCCATTTTGTATGGGCAAATCATATTTGGAGACAGACCTGGCTCTTCATACGCAGAACTGCAACAAAGTACATACATCGACTGCATAGATGAGTTCCTATATTTTGGCTAAGGAGGAGGAGATGAATCATGTGCTCCTATTTTGTATTTTCCATGTGATGACTCTGATGTCACATGTATTTGCTGAGCAGAAAAGCCTGCTGTGAATATTTTGTCTTTACCCCCATTGTCCTAGAGCTATGTATGCTTCAGCAGAATATGCGGACCGTAGTCTATGACTTCTAGTGCCTTAGAGTTTTGTCACATCATGTGTTCAAGTAATTATGATAACAATCTTAGCCATATTTCAATGTACAGTACTGAACGTTTGTGGTGAAAAAGGCACACAGATACAGAATTTATGCAATAAAGGCCATAATGGTAAGTGGAAAGATGTAAATGTATGTAAGTGTGTGTATTCAGTGGCGTGCTTTAAGAAAAGTATGTTTGGAAAGTTTGTCTGGAAAGAAATGTGGAATCTGGTTTTGCACAGAGAGATAAATAAAAGTGGATTAAGTGTGATTAAAATGTGTCTAGTTTTCAATAAAACAGAGATCTACTGCTGAGGTCCATTTTCAGACACGTTTAAGCCCACGGACTGTGGAGTCACTTCACATTGAGTGAAAACGATTAAATATTGTTGTGCTTTTTTTATTGATCATTTTAGATCACATTTATGGAGTTTGAGAGGAAACTGGAGAACCCACAGAAAATCCATTTAGACATGTAGAGAACACGCAAATGCTGCTGCACCCCTGGGCGCGAGTGGTGACACGGTCCTGTGCGGTCGGATTAGGACAGCAAGCAAGATCATTGGAACTGACCACACTCATCCCCTGCATCTAAAGTTCCAGAGAGGTGGCAGGGCAGGGGGCACAATCCTGCAGCAGAAAATCACAACGGCGAGATATAGTAAATCATTTGTGCCAACAGCAATCAGACTACTTAACAGTAGATAATGGTGAACCGTTACCCAGAGTGTACAGCTGTAAATGAATGATTGTAAATGATACACATTTTAAATCATTAATATGGATTGAGGCATGTGTATGCCTGCATGAATGGAGGAAGTGAGTGAGTGGGTGTGGGTGGGCTTGTTCTTAGGGGCCTCCTCTTTTTCTGAACTTGATTGCTTGTCTGTTATTTTTTTTATTTATTTTATGTTGTTCTCTTTGCATCATATAGGACAGTTTTTGCTGGTGTGAGTGTGTATGGGGTTTTTTTATTATCTTTTTTATCTATATGTTGGACATGGGACGTGCGCGACCACATGAATTTCCTCATTGAGGGCAATAAACTTGACCTTGACCTTGAGTAGGACTCAAGGTTCAGTTGCCCCAGTTCCACTGCAGAGCAGGAGGAATCATCTCCATAGATTTCTTCTTTGGTTTTCGGTGAAGTTCCATCTGATTATCGAGACTGAATAACCCGATCTTGTCATTCCTACATTTTGTTTTTCCTTTATCATCCAGAGCCTGTCTGGTGTTAACCTGTGTGACCGGAAGGAGAATCTCCTTGTCCAGGGATCAACATCACCATAACACTGAAAGTTGCCTGCAGGTGTTCAGCCAGCAGAGAGAATCAGTCATCCTCCCACTGGCATTTTTCCTTTTTTGGTTTGTTTTAGCCTGGAAATGTGTATTTTTGACTTTGGAGCTTTTCTCAACCTGTTCAGTTGGGCATGTCTGTGCCGCCTGTTATGGAAAATTTTGTGTGATTTTGTCACACATGATGGTGATATCCACACAGTTCAAGTAGAGTGCAATTAATATCCATCCAGTCTCACCACACCACAGGTCTCACACAGGTCTTTCATACACAGTCCTCACACATCACAGTCGTTGCGTTTCTTTGTTGATGCTTGAAATTAGTTGCAGTTAGTTCGGTTCAGAACTTGGTTTATTGTCACATTTTTGACACCACGCTATCTGAATGAGACACTCACTTTAGGTTTACACTGTTCTGAATTATCAGTTTGAACAAGTTGGATTAATCAATTTCTTAATTTCTAAAAGAGGTGGCTGAGGGTGGAGCCCACTTAAATACAGAGACCCAAGAAATAGACCTGTTGTTTCCCCCCCTTTTTGTTTCTATTGAGTTGATCAGTCAGGACACACAGTTTGTCTTCTGTCTCATTGAATTGTATTTTGTATTGTATTTTTGGACGTGTATTGGGTGGAATAAAACCCTTCTTTTGAAAAGTGAACTGCTGCCTTCTTGTCTTTTGGTCCCTGGTGTCACACACAATAAATCACATGTGGAACATTTTAACTTGTGATAGCAGGAAAAGCAGCTGAACCAAATTTAATTAACAATTGCCCAGGCCACCAAACAGTGGCATGGGATGACGTGCACAGACAGGGAGGGAAGCAGTAATGCACTGCAGAAGAAAAGAGCCTGCTCTGTTGCTCTGAATTAAAAGATAATAATATCGTTATTTCAGAAAAAACAGCTAAATCATTTTTTCTCAAGGGAATGCATGACGCTTCCATATGACATTGAGTACTAAAGGTTTATTGTGGTGAGGTGATGGAGCTGGGGGTGAGGAGTGGAGCCCTGGGAATTATTTTTTATAGCAATCTTTGAATGAAGTTCTGGGAACAGAGCATGTTCTTGTGAAACTTTCCGATAACTTCCAGTAACTTTGTCTGTTGGTTATATTACAAAGCATTCTGAAAGTAAATGAAGGTTTACTGCTCCCCAAAGGTCACACTTCATTTTACTTTCACAAGCCTTCAAAGAATCCTCCAGGAATTCTGGAAAATCATATGGGATTGTTTGCTATGTGACACCTTCGCCACACCCTTCAGGCAGCATTCGAAAACATTTCTCAGAACCAAAAAGTTTCTGCGAGGGGTGGTATTTGAATTTTGAATACATGTGAAACTGCAGAGCAAAGTGAGGACATTCATTCATTCATGTGTTACAAATGTGGGAAAAAAAAGCCTGTTTAAACTATAAAACAATTTCTTTTAGAGTTTCTTTGAGTCTCCTTCTTTAGCATGTGATTTGTTTGGGCAGTGTGAGAGCATGTGACAGTGGGTGTCTCACGCCATAAGCATTTTGGCTTTTAATGTGACAGTTACATAGAGAGATGCCAAGCTATTTGGCACCCCTGTATACAGCTATGGGATGGCCCGAGGGGAAAACATGTCATCTTTCACAAAAAGTAAACTGCACATCGCACCTCATACAGTGAAGCTGAACAGCTGCATTGTGATTGCTGTCATTTAGGAATGTCTGTTGTAATCACAAGGTGTAAAGGTAAGGTAAGGTAAATGAAGGTTGTTTTTGTCACACCAGTTGTGTAACAGTCTATCACAAAGGAACAGTGTCAGTGCAAACGGATCACATTTAACTCAAGACTCATTTACTGTGAGGGACAGGACACACAGTTTCCCTGTCAGCAACATGATTAAAAAATCTGTTGTGTTGAAAGTGTCATTTGAATTTCATAATTTCAGGAAGTGACTGTGTTGTAGAGTGGCAGTGGGTGGCATTACAGGTGCAGTTTTTAGCACTGTCACCTCACAGCTTCCCACGGTTTTCTCTGGGTGCTCCGGCCTCCTCCCACAGTCCAAACAAAGTCCATTTGCGACTCTTAAGGTGTGAATGTGAGTGTGTGTGTGTGAGGTCGGTTTTCCACATGTCAGCCCTGTGATAGACTACCAACCTGTGTGGGGTGTATCCTGCCCTTGTCCAATGTCAGCTGGGATTGGCTCCCACCCCGACCATGACCCTGCAGTAAAATTAATGGATGGACTGCACTGTAATCATAACTGTGGATAGCCTAGCACATTTAATAAGTGTGATGTAGTTTGATGAACCACAAAAGAAAGGGTTTAGAAAATATGGTCTTGTTTTTGTTTGTTTGTTTTTTTCTTTTATTTTTTTTAATGGCCTATTGTTAGGTTTACAGTAGAAATAAAGCATTTCATAGATGAAATAAATTTCAAATTAAATACATCTTCCAACAGTAAAATGACTGTATGGCTACTTATATCTGAGATAGTGTAATGTATCAAGGAGTTTCAATTCAGGCATTTTATGGTCCATCAGAAAACTACTTTGAAGGAAACCAATGCAGACAGTAAATGAATCTCAATCGCATTTTATTTAGACTTGATCTTGAAACAAGGAGGAATCAGGCTTAGTAATATGTAGCCTCTA
This sequence comes from Selene dorsalis, assembly GCA_900303245.1. Taxonomy (NCBI): domain Eukaryota; kingdom Metazoa; phylum Chordata; class Actinopteri; order Carangiformes; family Carangidae; genus Selene; species Selene dorsalis. The sequence continues at coordinate 15,979 of OMNW01015414.1, forward strand.
TTACAGGATATTGAATTTCCTCTTCCATTAGGATGGACCCTTCTTACTGATGGAGATTTATATCCCTTTTCTGTAGAATAAAAGAGCTGTATATTATAATAGGTGCTGACACCTGTGCTACTGGGATGCATTTGAGACTGTGAGAGTGTGTTTTGATTTTCAATAATGTATATAGTAGTTCATGCTACAAATATCCTCATGATTCTGATAGCTTCAATATTGTATTGGTGTGATTTTTACCAAAACATACAGTTTTCACTTTTTTTTTTTTTTTTTTTAAACACTGTACGACACATTTCAGTGTCGGAGAGGTGTTCTACTGGATGACAGGATGGTAGTTTGGCTGTGGAGGAAATAATCACACTTCCTGATTTAAAATGTTAGGAGGAATTCTGTTTGGAGATTTTGTTCATACAGGACGCAGTTTCATCTCTGTATCTCTGAAACATGTCTATAAAGGACAGAGGGAAGATATAATGGTCATAGAAATGTGCATTGTGATATGAATGTACTGATATCATATGTACTGGTGGACATATGGTATCGTATGTCATATCATCACATCAGTGCACTGTGCAGTTTCAGTGCAGCTGAACGTTAAAACCCCAGAGTGTGACCCAGGTGGTAAATTAGAAAAAGAGACTGTGAATGACAGAAGTGCTCGGATCACAACCCACCAATCTGTTCAGTGTTTCAACACACCTAAAATCAAGCCTGTGGTATGTGGGTGGAAAATACAAATAGATAAGCTGATTGGAATTCACTTGAAGATTTACAGTCACTGATATGCTGTTAATTCCCTTTATTTCTAGGCACAACGGCTGCGTCAGCTCACCACTGATTCAGTCAGTGGCAATGATGAGTCGGTCTCATGGGTTCACCTTGAAGATGTAGTGCTTACGATCCTTAACACTCAATACACTGAGCAACTGAATATGAGTGTTGTTTTTGTTGTGTTGCTCCACTGTAAATCCAATATTCACTTCAGGCTTGTGCAGTTTAGATAATTAATGATGTTCAGCGGCTACATCTTTCTGAATGCCAGACAGTGCTATGCAGTGATCACTGGGGTTATTTACAGTTTTGTTTTTGCCAATGGAAAGAGTTCAGACTCAACCAAACAGCAGGAAGTAAGCTATGAATTCTGCACGGTGAATTGCATAACATCGATTTTTTTTTTTTATATATAAGCTCAAAATGTTGAAAATGAATACAGGGCAGGCTTAAGGTAAGAAATGTTAAAACACTGTGGTAATGTTTCAGGACAGTTGTGGTCATATCTTGTGTTTTTTTCTGATGACAGCTGACTGACAGCTCAGTCTGACAACACTGCCTGTGTGTCAAAATGACACACATCCACTCTAGGAAGTTTGGGATATTTTTGTAAACACCATTCGCACGGAAGCACAAAAACAGCAGCGAGGTCTCATCCTCTTCGTCCTCTGTGGTTGAATATCACAGCGAGGAGTGGAACAGATGGAGCGAGGTCCCTGCCCCCATGTCCACAATGCTTTCTCTCCTCATAGTGAATGAAACACTACTCTTACTTTAGAATGGATAGCTACATTCTGGTAAGCGAACAGAAAACAATACCACATCCTGTTCAGATACCATCAGAGTTTGTTTTTTTTTCTTCATATGCCAGTAAGACAGGAAACAAACTTTTATCTGTCTCTGCCTCTGTCGTCCACACCCAGAAAGGTCAGTCTCTGGGTGTGGTGGAGGGTTTGGAACATTTTTCCTGTGAAATAAAAACACGACTTTACTTCCACCACTGACATGAAATGATTTTATGCCGAGGCATACTTATGACTACTTAGGAACTAATATCAATAAACAAATTAACATCTATCATTAGGCCTTGATCCCTGTTTCATCGTTTGCCACATCACACTGAGTCCAGTGATGCCAGACTCACAGTCCAGCCTTCACTGTCAACTTTACATGAGGCCAAAAATGAAGATTTTGTCAAAACCAGGCAAAATGAAACCTGCTATAAAGTTTGCACTTAAAATTCACATGTCAAAACAAAACCATCTTGGCCTTGGCCTCACCATGAGATCACCATAATAAGCTGTGTGTGACCATAGCAACCAAATGAAAACATACAGCCTGGAGAACAGTGGAGATGTCATATCTTTGGTTTTAGTTTATTGCTGAGACAAAACAAGACATGTGTAGATTTTCTCTGGGCTTTGGAAAGCTTCTACTTTATCCTCATTTTACAGATCACATTATTAATGGATATTAACTAAAAATAACTCAGACTCACTGATCATAAAAGAAAATAATAGTTTGTGGTATTTGTCAATAACATGACTTCAGAGTGAAACTATACCAAACTTCCCTGACATCATCACTCTGAGCTCCAGCTGGCAAAACTTAAAACAGAAACTTTTTTAGAAATGATGGGATTGTTTATTTAAACTTCTTCAAAGTGTTTTATATTTGAAAGCTTGAGGTTCGTGATTTCAGAAATGCTACCTGACACAATATAGACCTTTATATAACAGCACCAATGAACAATTTATGATATTATTTTCTTTGCTTTAAAATATTAACCACCAGTTCTTCTCGTGCATGTTTTTCACCGTTTGCAAGAATCTGTCCTGGACACACGAAGGCGCCATTTCTATGCACATGAGAAATAAGAAGTTATTAATGGACGGTGTTTTAAATCATAATAAGATAACCATATGTAGCCACGAATCTCCACAGCTCCACAATGAGGGGTCTCAGGGCTATTATTTAATGAGAGAGATGCAGAGAGGCAGGTCACTGCGCAAAGAATGCAATTTTCAAAACAGATTAAAAAAAAAAAAAAAAAAAAAAAAAAAAAAAAAATCCTGTCAGAA
>OMNW01015414.1:18853-30299 GCA_900303245.1 Selene dorsalis
AAAAAAAAAAAAAAAAAAAAAAAAAAAGAAATCTCATATCTGACAGTTTTTTTAACCAGAGCTCCAAATGAAATTAGACACAAATGCAGTCTTTTTTAATAGCTTTCCTCAATAACCGGTCTCAGTGTTACCCTGTGTGAGAGCTTCGCATCCTCGCATTTCCATTACGCACAGGAGAGCGCTCACATGCCTCCTGGACGAGCTCTCCTGGTAGAATGGAAGAGCCTTGGTGACTCCAGAGGACCACGAGGAGCACACGGAGGACAGCGGTGAAACATGAGCTCCTGCGCTCTCTGTCACCTTCGAAATGAACTTCTACAATTTCCCTGCATGCGTAAAGTCTATTCAATTTATATGCCACGGGTCGCGTCCTGGAACTGCTGCTCCAAAGGCGGTGGAGTGTGATGGCTTTGCTTTTCCTGAAGAACTTCCAAGACTCACTTTTGTTCAATGATTATTTATTATCATTGTTGTCACCACTGTTGAGGTAAACACTGGAGTATTCCCAGCTCAGCCTCTGCACCCTGCGGGGCAATGGATTTAGAGGTGAAGGATGTGAACGGCTCGAACTGTTTGTCCCAGAATGAGAGCGACGGGGGACTAAGCGCTTCTTCCAGTGGAGTGTCCACTGCGCTGGCCAGCGTGCTGATCTTCACCATAGTGGTAGACATCCTGGGCAATGTCCTCGTCATCCTGTCCGTGTACAGGAACAAAAAGCTCAGGAATGCAGGTGAGAAACACAGCAAATATAAAGTGCTGATTTTTGGAGCAGAACCATATGGGAGAGATTCGTTTGTTTGTTTGTTTGTGGCCGTGTAAATAAAAGATGGAGGGAAAGAAAACAGCTCTAAGGGTCAAGATATGTGAAATATGGACTGTTAGGAACAAGCAGATAGAGATAACAAAGGTGGGAAAGTTTTTCTTTTTTATTTGATCTTTTTTTGTGTGTGAAAGAATTTCAGAGAGAGAAAAAAACATCTGGCCCACAACAAAAGGAAGAAATCTTGCTGTGGTTAATCTACTGTATGTCTGGTGTCCTGCCTTCCCCTCTTCATTCATAACTATAATTATGTAACATAACGTGTGACCTCTGTGTTTGGTAATCAGGCTGCTATCTGAAGTGAGCCTCCAGTCTGTGTGATGGAGTTTCCACAGCCGTGCCTCTCTGCCTTCATATCTCTTCATAAATAATAACAGCCTTCCATCTGGCTTTATCCTTGGTTTCCTTCTCCCAAATAAATAACATCCCTCCCTCTATTCAGGACCTGTTGTGTGCCCTGAGCTATCAAGGTGAGAGAAGCTGTTGTTTAGCCACATCCCTTTGTGCAGGTGTCAAAAACAAGCCTATATTTCATTGTGTTGCATTTGATGTGTCCTGACAGAAGGTGGAGGAATATGTATTACAGTCACTATAAAGCCATTTTTCCTTCTTGGCAAAATGTGCCATCATCATTCAATTGCCCCCTTTTCCTTTCTGGACTTAAGCTGTGTCAAATGGTCACCACGTCCATTTTTGTAATTTCCACTATTTTGTACTGTAAACAGTTTGTAAAAGTCTGTTCTCATGAACTAATAAGGAAATGTATGAAAAATGAGTTGGGAAAAGGGGACTGGACTTTGCTAATGTAAAACAGCTGACTCTCCTGCCCGCAATATCATTTTCTTAGATACACAAACTTGAATCTTTGTAGTTATTAGTGTTGATTATTATTAACTGTCCTTCCAAAACATGCCATTTAAGAAAAAATGTGCATTTGTAAGTTCTAATTAGTGTCTCTTTTGAAAGTTATGTCATTTACAAACAAAGAGTTGAACACTAAGCAGAGCACACCGCTGCCAAAGCAACAATCCAACACACCTCTGTCACATCTGGATTGTACAAGCTCATAGATCTGAAAATCACAGATATGCCTGTTAGCATCAAGATCTGTAAGTGATTAGGTTGACTAAAGTGTTGAGAAATACACTATCTATCTATCTATCTATCTATCTATCTATCTATCTATCTATCTATCTATCTATCTATCTATCTATCTATCTATCTATCTATCTATCTATCTATCTATCTATCTGTACTTTCTGCATAATGTTGCTGTCAAACAAACACAAAATCAATCACTAAATGTTTAGCTCCTCTCTCCCCTTCTTTTATACGTATATGTCACACGTCAAAAGTAAAACAGCAGTAAAAAGTTACCTAGCGTAACTTTGCACAGTGTTTAAAATGGCTCTTTTATTTATTAATATTTCATAGAGCTGAACTAATATTTGTACATAACAGGGAGCGTGTTGATTTTTTATTTAAGTCCAGGGTCTAAAGAAAAGAACGAGATACCAGTATATAGAAATATCTTTAAATATAACAACAAAAAAAACAAACAAACTAAAACAAGGTTCAGCTCCCCTCGTGATAATGTTCAGATGGTCCCTAAATAAATGCAAATGTAAATCCCTACACACAGTAGCTCCAGGGCTAAAAGTAATGCCAGGAAAGCCCACTGCTGAGGCAACGGACTAAACTCAACAATCACAACATGATGCTAATGAGAACGTGAGGAATTAGGCGGCGGGATTAGGCCAGTAAGTGTTTAGAACAATGAGCTTTTAATTACAATTTCAAATACATTACATAACACATCCACTGTGGCGTCCTGTGTACAGCAGCCAAAAGCAGTTTGGCAAGAAGTTCAGATGAAGAATAATTCAATTATCTGGTTTGCAAAAATGACAGCTGACTGGTCTGAAACAAAAGGCTGGGGGTAAATGGTGCGTTCAAAGGTCTTCCTCACGCTGGTGAACTGTGGACGCTGCTCTGATAGAGGATCTCATGGCACCGTTCTCCTGCTCTAATTGGACTTTCTGGCAGATCCAGTCACACGACAGTCCTCAGCAGTGTCCATCCTCCACCAGAAACTCACAGCCTCCTGTTCGATCTCATTCAATCTCATGCTATCATTTTTAGGTCCTTCAGGGACTGGATTTGTTGCTGCTGTTGGCCTATCAACAGCCTCCTCTCTGTTCTTAACAAGCTATTTATAGATTTGGCTCACTTTGTATGAATGTTTAATTGTATAGAGTTTCCAAAAGCAGAGCATGGACCCAGCTGAGGAGTAGTGAACAGCTGTGGAAAACCTGTCTGCCATAAAAATCACTTTCAGTGATGGATGAGCATTTTGCGAGGGAGTGAGAGGATAATCGCACTATAATTGTTGTACTATAATACAACAACATGATGTGGGTCTGCAAAAGGTGTGATTTATGGCTTTCAGTTGCTAAAGACTAAGTCAGTCATATATGTTTTTGCAGAACCCGATGTGTCAGACAGAGTGCTGAAAACAAAATCCCATCCCCTCCGTCTATTACACACTATTCTTGCTGCTGGTTTGCTACCTCACAAACAGCAGCAGGACCTTTCCGCTCTGCTTAACTTCAAAACACTCGCCTCGCACGCTGCCTCATATATCCCCCTGCTATCCAGTGGAAAAAAAAAACACACACACATGCATGTGTGCACATTTAAGATGCTGGTGCATCTGAGTGACAATACATTTGTACCCTGATATCTTCATATATTTTTTCAGGAGGAGGGGGAACAATTGAAGGACCATATGTTCCGTCTGCACAGGTTTCCAGGTTCTATCAAGCGTGCAAATGTAATAGGATCTATCCAGTGAATCTTCAAAGAGTAGAGCATGGCACTACAGGACTGCCAATGGGGTGTTAACACTAGAGTTTTCCACTGGGGGTTAACCACACTAAAAATACACTAACAAAATGCACTCATGAGAGAAAGAGAGAGGAGGGGGCAGAAAAAGAAAAGAATGAACGGGAACAGATGGAGGAAAGAATTAAATAATGAGCCCATGTGTGTGTTTGTGTGTCTACGGCGTACATTTGTGTGTGTGTGTGTGTGTGTGTACAGCTTACACCTTCATGTCAGGAGGTGTGGGTCATGGGAGTGTGTAAGGTTGAGTATGGGCATGATTTTTGTTAAATCATGCATTGCACCCAGTCACTCCTCAGTCATGAATAAAACCTCGAAACTGGAGTGTCCAGAGGGGGGTTAATTGAGTCAGTGGACTTAGTGAGTCAAACCAGAAGCCAATTTAAATTGACAGCGCAGATCCACGGGGAATATCACTTAGCACACTACATTAAACATGTCTTCTTTTCCTGACAACAAAATAGTGGATGACATTTAGTCTGCTCGTGCGGGAGGTGTGGAGGTGGGACATGGTGAGTTCAGGACAATCTGAATAGACCACACCTGGAGAAGGTAACGGCAGCCCTGTGTGTGCTGCACTTCTAGTCTTTCTCTCCCCTGCGGGAGGCTGTTTCATTCCAAAGTCTCCATCCTTTATATGTTTTCTGAGACTGCGGCGACTGAGTGAAACGCTGTTGCACCAGACGCTGCTTGTGTCCCGATGGTCTGATTTCTCTCAGGGCCAGTGAGTCTTATTTCCTCAGACGTCGGAGGTCTGATTGGTCGATGGTCTTTGATGATGACGATGATGTTTTTGGCTTGGCTCATGCAGCCTGCATCACCAAAAGGCAGCTCCTGTCAGTTTAATGTTAAACTTCTTAGAAAAAAATTCTCTGGCCCCTTGAACACGAGTTCATGAAGTAGTCACTACTAATTCATCAGCGCTAATGCCCTTGCCGAAAGGTTACTCTTGCTTATTTATGATAACACAACTGACTCAGTCGAATGTAATCTAATTTGGGATATGCACTTGTAGTAATAAGCCTTTCACCGCTGACATTCAGCCGGATTCAAACGTTGCCAGCCCTCCTACACGTTTTTTTAAGAATTCATCTTTCTTTCAAAGGTGTATAAATATAGCTGGGTGAATCAAAGCATAGTATATCACGTTTCCAGTATGGGTGGTGGGATACAGATGGTGGGTTTGACAGAGGAACATAAGCCCTTGAGATTCACATGTGCACACAGCAATGCAAGTTGTCAGAGAGAAAACTGACTCGGCTGGGAGGCTTTTGTTTTGTCTTTTGGTTTGTTTATCTCATGCACTTCATCATGTACCTATTCCTGCCTCCCCATGCCTCTCTTATTTCCAAAATTGTTCTTTTTACTATTCAAAACTATTCAGCTGGAATGAAGCAAATGCACCATAAATGTGCCCACGTTTAATACAGGACCTATTTTAATACATGTGCAGGTTGATATTGTGGACAGGGAGGATGCGAGGCAGTTTTCTGTCTGACATATTTTTGAATATGCTGCATCGTGGTGTGTGCCAGATGATTCTGGATGACAAATATCCTGTTTCACTCACGCAGAGCTGTATATTTCTCTGCTGTATGAGTTTTCATTCATGTTTCATCTGCCAAAAAAAGAAATGTTGCATCTGACAGACAAAGAGAAAGAGCTGCACTTGGAGGAATTCAGTGGGTGGTCTCTCGGCTCTTGAGAAGAAACTTTAAAGCAAAAATCAGTCGAGTTGATTTCATTTCACTTGACTTGACTGACAGTTTTTTGTGAGAGAATACAGAAAGATCACATAATTATAGAGACGACGGTGTCACACAAGTTAAAGGCTGCATGTCAGCTGTCCCTGGCAGCCTGTAACCAATCAGCATCCAGGTTAAACTCTATTCAACTCACACTCGATTATAAATAGCTCCCAGAGATGGGCACGAATCTATTTCGGTGCCAAGGCCTGAGAGCATCTTTAGTGGTCGCCCGTTTTACCCTAAAACAATAATCAGAATGAGTGCTGTGAGACTGAGCACCAGGCCAAGCCCAGGTGGTTAACTGAACAGCGGAGGTAGTCCAGTGTTTTAATATTGAACACCAGCATACTATCATCTGGCCACGTCACAGCAATCCTCTCAGCCGTGTTTTAGCACTTACCTCATCCTCTCAATGATAAGGCGGGAGAGAGGGTTCAGCCAGAGAGAGCTGTGAGGCTGGAGCGTGCCCTGTCCAGCCAGCGCACATGATAACACTGAGCCGCATGACGTCAGCGAGGAATCAAACCTCTGCACAATGACAAATGCACACAGTGAGTACTGTGAGCATCACAAATACAATCTGACAGATTTGCCCACTGAGCTGACTCGAGGATGAGGAGCAAATGCTTTTATTTTTCGTCTCAGCAGGCTTGAGAGACGGCCCATGCTGTTTTAGTAACTTAAAATAAACCGATTCTCTGTGAATACCTGTGCCAGGTCTGTGGAAAAATGTGTAACCAACATCTTCTGAAATGAAAAGAAAACACCACAAAAGACTTTGTTGCTTTCTTTCCCGCAACAAATGAATCAAGTTAGGCAAGACGACTAAAATTAGAGCAGTTGCTAAACAACATACTGTAGCTGTGTGGTCCCCGGGGTGCAGGGATTATAACAACGCTTTGAATGCTGAGGATTGATGGCCAACATGTGTTTTAAATCCACTCCCATCATATCTGCCAATCAACGCTGTTGTTTCAGCTGTTGTCTGAGCAAGTGAGAGCCCCATGCCTTAACATTTCAACTTCAGGAGGTGGTTTATGTTATATCCACCCTGGAATCACCCCAACGCCTGACACAAAATGTTGTTCAAATGAGGCACATTATATATAATCCTTTACAGAATATTTATTCTAAGCAATGATGTAATGGTGCAGGAGGAGCTGGCTGTAAATTGACCAGAAAAGGGATCATAGTTCAGGATTGTTATTTTGCAGCTTTATTCAGTTTAATACTCATCACTATTCAATTTTGTTGCTAAAAAAAAACAAACAAAAAAACTGTGACCTTAAACGGCAGAATCCCCCCTCCATCTCAATCCTTTACTCATACAATGGACCCTCTGTTGCACAACCCACGTCTGCTCCAAACTTCTGTGAAGCTCGTGCCTCTTTTTTCAAATACCAGTTAAATACCAGTTCACGTGCATTGTACGTTCTTATCTGACACAGCATTGCAATATGATTTATTATTTTATCCCCCGTCCCCACACCCCGAACAGCTGCACTGTAACAATATCAGACGTCATTTTCAATGATTCATGTCTTCTGAGGAGATCCAGTGTCATACCACCATCAGTTCAGGCCTCCCGAGGACAGGAACTTGTTTGAATGTAATCAGACGTTAAAACCTCCCATGTCTTGGTTTTTATGTACTTTATCTCTGTGCTCAACTTTGTAATGCCAGAGGCCAAGAAGCTTTAAAACAAGAACCACTTGATGTGAACACTTTATTGCCATGGACTGAGCCAAGGAAAAAACACACTGCTCTTACAATTATTCTTTTGTCTCCTTGACTAAATATTGGTTGGTGTAAGTTGAAGAGACGGAACAACCCAAAGACATGATAGTGCATTATGAGGCACAGTGTATATAATGAGAATCTATCCAGTAGTTGTCAAAAAACCAAAGTGAGTAGGATTCATGCTCTAGGCACTATGTGTACATGTGCTAAATTTTATGGTAATCCATCCAATAGTTGTTGAGATATTTCAGTGTGGATCAGAAGTGGTGGACTGGCGCTGCGTGTATGTATAAACATGTTGTTGGCTTTAAAAACAGTCACCACGAGAGGAAAAGAGGTTGTGACATAGAGAGCTGTGACAATACAACATTCGCCTGGATCCAGATTTGTGCAGTGGAGAGTAGATAGTAAAAGCCTCACAAAAATGAACCCAGTGAAGGGGCAGAGGGCACAATGAAGTTGCTCTTTTGTGATCATACCTCCAGTGACCCAGTTTATTTTAAGAAATTTAACCCCGAGCAGGAGCGCTGTATGCTTTAATTACACACCAGTCTGGGACACGTTTTGTCTGTTGTTGTCTGAACCTCTTCTATTTTCCCAGGCAACATCTTTGTGGTGAGTTTGTCCGTAGCAGACCTGGTGGTGGCTCTGTACCCCTATCCCCTGGTCCTGACCGCCATCTTCCACAATGACTGGACCATGGGTGACCTGCACTGCCAGGCCAGCGGCTTCATCATGGGCCTCAGCGTCATTGGCTCCATCTTCAACATCACAGCCATCGCCATCAACCGCTACTGCTACATCTGCCACAGCCTCCACTACGACCGTCTGTACAGCCTGAGGAACACCTGCTGCTACCTGGGCCTCACCTGGCTGCTCACCGCCCTCGCCACAGTGCCCAACTTCTTTGTGGGGTCCCTGCAGTACGACCCCCGCATCTACTCCTGCACCTTCGCACAGACGGTCAGCTCGTACTACACCATCTCTGTGGTGATCATTCACTTCCTGATCCCACTGCTGGTGGTGTCCTACTGCTACATGAGGATATGGGTGCTGGTGATTCAAGTCAAACACCGGGTTAAACCGGAGCAAGGGACCAAACTGAAACCGAGTGACGTGCGGAACTTCCTGACTATGTTTATGGTGTTTGTGTTGTTCGCAGTATGCTGGGCTCCTCTGAACCTCATAGGCCTGGCCGTAGCTATAAACCCTGCCAAAGTTGCACCAAACATACCTGAGTGGCTCTTTGTCACTAGCTATTTTATGGCGTATTTCAACAGCTGCCTCAATGCCATCATATATGGGCTTCTGAACCAAAACTTCCGCAAAGAGTACAAGACCATCCTCCTAGCTCTTTGCGTCCCACGTTTGCTCCTCATGGAGACGTCCAGGTGTGCCACAGAGGGACTGAAGAGTAAGCCCTCCCCGGCTGCAACGAACAATAATGTAGCAGAATTAAATGTATAAACATCTGCTTGAAGTGTCTCTGGAGCCTCACTTGTGGCTGCGCGCCATGATTCACCAAGTGCCTTCTCACGATGTCAAGAGATAAGCATGCTTGGAGAGGACACCGTTGCTATACGTATTACTTTAATGTCATACACTTGTCATACTTCTCTTCCCTCATGCGTAGAGGAAGTTGTATCATCGGTACATTGTGTTTCTAACTGGTTGACAAGCAGTGAGAGAAAAAGTCCTAACAGTCAGTCAGTATTCAGGACCGGGGAGTGGGTAGTCAGCTACGTGACTTCTTTCTCTAAAATCTTTCAAATGGATCAGTTAGCTCATAGTGTAAAGCCTATTTTTGGATGAGAGACTTCACTCTTCAAAATACATCCCAGCATGTGTAAAATTACATGCACTGCTTGTTTGTTCAGTACCATCATGAGTACGTCAACAACATAATGAAAATAGAATAAATTGAATTTTGATCTATCACCACCGTGTCATTGCAGTTTTAAATGTAACATTATGAATATGATGGAATAGCCTAAAGATTTGTTTTTTCCCTGGAGTCCGTAATCTAATTTTAGATTTACACTGAAGCCCCTTCATTCAGTTCATAGTCCAGCCATGAAGGACTTCAGGCCATTATTTGGGTTTTTGTGATTGTGAATATTAAAGCCTGAATCTCCTGTTTGATTCTCAATGTGTAAGAATAGCTCAGACTCCTTCTCCCTGGGAGAGTAGTCTGTATTTATTGACCATTTTTTTTCCTTCACCCTCAGGCTTGTCTCCTGAGCAACGTTGCCCTCAAAGAACACACTAGAAGATTGTGGAAGCATTAGCTGTGGTTTCATTTGGAGTAATTTGAAATCAGATCCATTTCAGAACTGACTTTGTGTTCCCATGGAAAATAGATAATTTGGTAAACTTTTAACTGTTTCAACTCCCACGTCACCTAACAATTTGGTTGGAAATGTTCAAAGCCCATGGCGTCCGCTTTCCAACCCAGGATGATTTAGAGACTCTGAGAAATTATATGAAAAAAAAGGGAACAACCGACGACAAAACACAAAGCCACACTAGCTTTCTTGTTTGTTAAATGGCTAAGGGGTATGATAAGCATCAGGAGCCAGAGACGTGATTTTGTGGTAGTGCGAGTGTGCCCGCGCACTTGTCACCCTAGCTGAAATGAGCTCTGACAGCCTCCCAGCGTAACTTCCACCCTGCAAACAAACTATGAGCGGTTCACCTCACAGGGAGGCTCCAAGATGTCAATGTGACACATTCTCGACAGGATGCACTGTTGCTGGAATATAAAAGACACTTCACATTCCCACTGTCTAATTCTAGTGATTTATAAGTATTCCCAGTATATTCCAGATATACTTTCAAATCCATTTTACGACTTCTATATTTCGCTGTGCTTTGCTGTAGCTAACGTGGGATAGACTATCTGGTGTCTGACTAAATTAAAACGTGATTATAGATGCAGGGAACCTGAGTCAGGTGCCATCTATTTGCAGAGCTGTGAAATGCCACTAGACTGTTCAATTCTGCTCGCAGTCTTACGAATCAGTGTCTGTGATGTGGAAGAAAGAAGCTACCCACATGCCAGTGCAAGGTCAGCCACAGATGAGTGGCTAAAGGGGCTTGCGGGAGGATGACAGTGTGGGCTCTACAACACCAAAGAGTCAAAGACTAATGGCAGGGTCATCCTTTTACTCCCCCCCCACCCCACCTCCACCTTTTGCTGTTCATTTTCTCCTTTTTTTGCTCAGCATACTTGTATATATTTATCCTTCTCTCTCCTAAGGCATCTGAAGTGCAGCTTGACATTTAGAACAATATGCTTCTTTTGCTTTCATGCCAAGTGTAAGATGAGACAATTGATAACCACTGCCATATCTGCCTGTTAAGTATGAAGCTACAGTCAGGAGGGCATTCGCTCAGAGAAAAACGGAAGAAGAGAAGACACCTGCACCTCGGTGGTTCGATTCCCGGCTCCTCCAAGCCGCATGTCGAAGTGTCCTTGGGCAAGACACAATGAACCCACACTTGCCCCCCGATGTGTGCACTGGGTGTGTGAATGTGTGTGAATGGTTAGCTTCAAGTGCTGTGTCTTGCACTGTATGAATGTGTGTGTGAAAGGGTGAATGTGACAAACAGTGTAAAGCGCTGAGAGGTCCAAGTGACTTGAAAAGCGCTATGTAAGTGCAAGTCCACGTACTGCATACAGTACATCTAAAATCAAATATAAAGCCCGATATATATAAAAACCTGTTTAAAATGTTGACATGTATGTCTGGCCCAAAACATATGTTTATGTATATGCTTACATTGTTGACATATGTTCCATAAATATACAACCACCTGCCTGTCAATATGTTGATAATACACACAGCGAGTTCCAAAGGTCTGAGACGACTTTCTTGAATTGGGAAGTTAGACATGTTTAATTTGATGAGAAATAGAGAACATATCTAAACATATAAAATGTATTTTGTTCTAATAAACTAGGCTGCGTAAATTAAATTGTCCATATATTGTCACATATTATGTTATATCATATCATATCACATATAGAATGTGTCATACGTATTTCTAATATACACACATTGTGCTCTGGGTATTTCATAATGTATAACTTCATAGATCTCATAGATAATGTAAATGGCAACATAACTCTTGATATGGGGCACATATTACATTTCTCATGGAAAACACTTACACTCAGCTCTTTGTAATTAGAGTTAATTACTGAGCTTTAGCAGCAGATTCCTTTATTTAT
>OMNW01015415.1:0-14513 GCA_900303245.1 Selene dorsalis
CATTTTTATGTGTATATTTCCTTTATTTTTCATTATTCTTTATTCTTCTTTATTTTTAACCTCTTGTCTGTGCATAAACTGGTTTCAACAGTATAAAGCAGTTACGTGGAGAGAAAGAGAGCGTATTGTGTGATCCTGACCAGGGTCAAATAAAGAGATTTCTTTTTAATAGCTGAGTCACCTCATGGGTATGAGCCCAGTCTTAACTGTGTCCCACACCTTAGTGATTAATGTGTTTCCTGGTCTGCTCTGTTTTCCAGCCAAGGTCCTCTGTCTTCTATACGAGCTGCTATCAAACGAAGTAAGTGACTTGAAACTAAGCAGCAGTGACACCACTGATAAAGGTTTTATTCCTTAAATTAGCTTTGTGCTGTTTTATTTGAAGTATAACTTGGCCTATCAAAGTGTATTTGACAAAATGTTGGCAGCACATTTTTGTGGTTTTGATCTATGGTTAGTTTGTATATGTTTTATAATGTGATGTATTTTCTCCTATCTGCAGCAAGAGCAAACTCTCAGTGTGAACATACCAGAGATAGAAGGTAATGTAAATAAAGTTTCCTTATGTTGACCTCTTCACTGTGTCATTTGATTGTCTCTCAGGTTTTTACACCGTCTTCGTGGTTTGTCTTTCAGGCGACCGGAGATCACCATCGTCGCAGCAGAACCTCTTGCCAGCAACAACTGGTTCCCAGGAGCTGCTGTGGTTTTCCCTTCTCCTCAGGCAGCCTGGTCTTCAAGCCTCCAGCCCGTCTCCCAGGTAGACTTCATTTGACCGACTGCGTTTTTTTTTCATCAGGAAACTATGCAAACAAGAACTGACTGAGCACAAAAGACGACAATCGCTGGTTTTCAGCATGGCCATTGCAAGGGTTTAAAAGCACATGTCTCTAAGTCTTCCTGATGTGGCCATCTCCCCAAATTAATTTCGACCAGACACCAAATCGAAATTGGATTTTTCATATTTCCTTAACCCAGTTGGGTGTTCTGTTATCATTTTTGTTTTATTTCCTGTTTTATTTCCCATTTCCCAACAAGACTGCCTGACTATGTTTCAGAGTCTCCAAGAGAAATAATATTTTGATGGAAAAATTTTGTGACCATAAATAAGTCCAATATAAACATGCTCAGTTTAAAAATACTAGACTGAGGCTATAAATTAAACTCCCAATGTTTCTTAGTCCTTACTAAAACTCTTGACCTTAGTAACCTAGTACTCATTGTATATACAGTAGACTATCCTAAAACACTTAACAAGTGTGTGTTTGTGTGTGTGAACACCTCTCTTTCATGACTCAGCCCCCACCATCCTATGACCAGGTGATTCAAGAGAAGACCCAGGAAGAACAGATTGTCAAGCCCACTGCAGCCCCCCGCCGCACTACCTGCACCACAACATGTGCCACACAGACCGACCCTGTGAGGGATGATACCACCACCACTACCGCTGTTCCACAGTCGGCTGAGAAAGGACCTGATGGTGTGGCATTAGTGTTGCCAGTGTCAGTTTCCAGTTTCATTTTGTTTCTGCTTAAATGTGATTTATATTTATATTTATTTCCAGGTAAAAAACCTCAAAAACCACCAAGGCCTTCACTGCCTAAACCAGTGAACAAAGACCCTGTTACAGCTGCTGCTAGAAAGGTGGGATCAAGCACAACAACATCCACAAACGCTGACAACCAAAGTGCTTGTAAATCTGATGTAGAGCAACACAGCCAAGCAGATCCTACTCACACATGCACCAGATCTGTCACTGTACACTGGGATATTCCTGCTGCCCCCCTCTCTACCTCTGCTATTCCTGCTGAAGCAACTCCCTCTCCATCAAACTCAGAACACCCCGTTCCACTTCCTCGTACAAAATCCAGAAAACAGCCACCTGCAGAAGAGGTCAAAGCTCCGGCTTTGGTGGAGCTCAGTGAAAATTGTGAAAGTGTTCCCTCTGATCCAGAGGATATATCTTCAAATAAGTATTTAAAGGAATTATTGGAGGTATTCAGTACAGAAAACCAGTGGGAGGAGGACGGTGACATTGTTGACCAGTCAGACGAGGCCTCTCAAGGTGATGATGCGGTTGGCGAGATGAACACCCACGGTCAACGTAACATTCGAGCCAGGATCCAGGCCTTCGAGAGCCAGGCCAGCACCGACGAAGGAGGTGTAGCTGAACCAGTCAAACCAGAATGTCTACCACGAAAACCCAGCATCAAACCCCCGGTGGCTGCTAAACCTTCAGTGGCTGTTAAACCACAGTTTAACCACAGTGCAGATGATTACTGTCAAAACTTATCATCTGCAAATGTACCCCAAGACAATACACCATCCCAGAGACCTGAGCCCCCTATAAAACCTGTGGGAATGTCTATAAAAAAGGAACTAGAGATTTTACACACCAAAGCGGCCATCTCCAACAGATCACGCCCGTCTGTACTGACCAGAGCCAACAGCATCTATGAAGAGGAACCTTCACCACTTCCTCCTGTACCTCCGTTGAAGCCTGCAAAGGAGCCTCTGAAACCCAATCTGAACATCAACAACCACAACTCGGCCTCCATCACCTCTGAGAATGAGAATGTGAACACTGTATCAGGTAAGTCAATGGTGTAAGATTAAACGTAGAGGGATATTTTCATTTTTATTTTGGTTATTGAGTAACCCTCTGTTTTTATCATAATAGCAAATCACGATCAGGAGAAACTAAAATTATTTCTAAAAATCCAGTCTGAATTTCTAATGTTTGTCTGCCTTCACCACTCAGATTAGTTTTAGTTTACATCCCTATATATCCATAGTCATGTGAAATGTTAACCACTTTTTGGCACAATTACTGTGTAAGGTCTTATCTTACGAGTAATGGCTAAAAAGTGTTTGTCAGTTGACACTGATCTTTAACTTTGACGTTTGTACCAAATCTGAAAGGATTGCTTTAAGGAGTCCTACAGAGATTTTATTCATAAAGCCAAGTGTGTCTTTGTTCAGATTACATCCCAGTCAAGCCTCAGCGTAACGTGGACAGCAATGGAAGCTTGGTCTCCAGACCAAGTGTTACACGGAGACCAACCACCATCAGGGTCCCCAGCAAAACTGGTTCAGGTGAGACCAGCACTCTTTACATGACACATAATTTCTGTAAGATACACTCACAATGTTTATTTTGACATCTGTTTATGGAATGATGGAAAACATGTTCTCAGTACATTTTGATAAAGACAGAATTTTTCTCAAACTCAGACAATTTTCAGGACAGTCCTCCACCTCTCCCTGCCCAGAAGCCTGTAGGCTCATTAAAGAGCTCAGTTCACAGACAAAACACGGCACCCACACTCCCCTTACAGGTAAGACCTCCATCACTCAGTGCAGTTACAAACCCACTAACCAACCCTAACCCCAAACTGTATTTATATATTATAACACAACACATACTAAAAAAATTAGATGTAATGTCAACTTTACATGCATTTTAACATTAATCCAGAAATATTCTTTTGTATAATTAAAAATTGTTGTGTCATAAGTGTAAAACTTATGCACAAAGAGATGGTGCATTTGTAGCCCTGAAAAAAGTCTGTCTATAACTCTCTGTCATCTGAGGATCTTACCTGCTTCATTTCCACAAACAGACAAACTATTGTAGCCCCATGAACACACTGCCTGCAGCTGTGGCTGAGTGTTTTGTGTTGTTGCATGGTTGCTATGGTTTGCAGTAGTGTTTACTGGGTCTGTTTTAGTCATAATAAAGATCTGTTTCTGCAGGAGTCTGTCCAGTTTGGGTCAGAGCCATCGCTTCCACCTCGGTGAGTGAGAGGCATAGAAGAATCCTCACAAGTTCAGTTTCAAATGCTGGTGCACTTTGTAAAGATGCAACTGTCCTCAACCTGACAATGCTGTTGCTTTTCAGGACGCAGATTACAAAAGTCCTCCCACCTCGCCCACTTCCAGCCAAAACAGGCCCAGGAAGACCCCCTCCACCCAAATTCAAGACCACAGGTCGATCTGCTTCAGCACCAGCACTGAAACCCCAGGCACAGAAACCCCAGAGGAAAGGCCTAGTCTTACCTCCAAGGCCCCACCCAGGCCACCGTCTCTACAACAAGTACACTGTAAGACAAATCCCACTTGCACACATGCATGCTGGGATCACGTGTCCAGTAGCTTAATGACATTTCAGTTTTTTTTTTTGCTTTCTTCCAACAGCTTGAGCTTCCCCATGGAATTGCAGCCTTGGACTACAATGGGAGCAACACAGGAGAACTATCATTTCAGGTGACTAAGCAGTTTTAACAACTTATGCATTGCCTCTACACTGATGTGCATTACTTTACACATAAACACACAATAGGGGAGACCACGTGGTTGTAACATGAGTCAGCTGCACCACATAATTAAGAAACAAGAATTACCAGACTCCATACCTCCTCGATCTAGTCCTTACTCCACATGAAATCGAGTCTACCCTACAATTTTTAAGTATCAGTGCCAAAGCCTCTTCAAGAGCAAGCATCCAAAACCTTTTTGTTGGCTTTGTCAATAGAAAAATGAAGTGCTTCTGCTACTAGAGGAGATTGACCGTGATACATTTGAGTGCCAAGTTGGAGATGCCAGAGGAAGAGTCCACAAGTCTCGCATGAAGGTTATAACACCTCTCTCCTCAGATATGTCCCCACCACAGGTAAGTTGTCCTTCACTTCTAAGTCAGTACTGATACTTGAGCCTCACTTCCTCTGATACATGAACCTCTAAGTCTTTGTTATCCCTCAGCAGGGTGATGGACCAAGTGCTTCAGGACATGGGCAGAAGGTGCAGGTCATACATGACTTCATCCCAGGTGACACGTCTGTTTTTGTACTGCTAGCACTGACTGAGATTGGGCAATGAAATGAAGTTGATGGAAAAAAGGATAATTTAGCATTTTGGGGAAATACTTGCATTTGCTTTCATCCAGAGAAATACATGACAAGACTGATACCACTCTTATGAAGACATAATTTCCTTGAATATTCAGTCAGTTCTTTAGTGCATTGTCAATTTTTACAATGTAGATACTGGCTCCCTGAAAACAGAAAATCTAATGATTTGGAGGTTTTGTTAGAGTGTGCATTATTTTCTATACCACCAGACAGCTGATGTGTGTTTTCTTCACACAGAGGGTCCAGGAGAGCTGGGTCTAAGAGCAGGAGACATTGTGACCGGGGTGGAGAAAGTGGACAATGAGTGGTACAGAGGCACTGTCAGGGGATCTTCTGGTTTCTTCCCAGTCAATTTTGTCAAAGTCCTGGTAAGTTTCAGCTATTGAAATTCTTGGAAAGCACTGATGAAGGCCTGCGACTTACACATGTATGTGAAGGGATTCCTTTTGAGATTAGTAAATCCATTTTAATTTCTTTATATAGTCAGACTCACCAAAACCCCTCCCTAAAAGGAAACCAAAGCCGGCATCTACTGTCAGGTACCATTCTCACTTTATAACATTTTTGCACAGGCTTTTTTTTTTTTTTATGAGCTCACCTGAACTAACCGGAAAAATTGCTCTGCCCTGTGAAGTGGTCCACGGTGTGTGGCGAGGTTTGACTTTGAGGGGGAGCACAGTGACGAGCTGTCGTTCTCTGAGGGGGACGTGATCCAGCTGAAGGAGTACATTGGACAGGAATGGGCTCGGGGACAGGTTGGCATCTCCACTGGACTCTTCCCTCTTAACTTTGTGGAGGTGATTGAAGATCTGCCTCCACCTCCGAGCCAGCAGAAGACGCAGACTCAGCCCGGCAAAGTCGCACTGCCTGGTATGGTACCTGAAAGCACCAGAACAAAGGCACTTTTATTCTTTTCATTTTGTGCTCACCTGTTCACAAAGAGAAAGACAGTTAATAACTTTGCACATTATCCTATTGAACCTCAGTCAAAACAAAAGAGTGTCTGTGTCCTTCAGTGTGGAGCCTCTTTCCATCCTTTTCTTTTGTGTTGGCTGGCGTCCCCCTCTAGCTGTGGCACGTTAGGAATCTGTGCTTCTGTTTCTCTTTCATTAAATCGTTGTTTACAAAAGGTTTCTCTACATAAAACACCCACGCCACCATGTCTGTAGCCAGGAGTACAGAAAAACTGTTGCGATGTCATGACTTGTCATCCTCTAAAATGTTTATTCTCTTTGTACAATGACAATAAACTTCCTTATGCTGTTTAATAAGTACTTTGATGGTGTTTAAGTCGTCAAATCTAATTAATTTACAAAAAGTATATTCTACAAAGTTGTACTTCCTCAAAATACAGTGGACTTCAGTGTCCTCTGCAACAAAGGCTTCTGATGCAGCATTAAAGTTAACTACCACAGAGTAGGTTCACACTTTTATTATCCTGACAGGATGTTTTATGCTTTTCATCTTTAACAACCTAGACATCTTTTTCCCCACAGGGATGGCAGCTTCTTCAATTGCTAGCACTGAAGTTTCCAAACCCACTCAGGTAGTTACTGTCAATGAGCAGTAACATGGTTTTTTGACGTTGATGTTGTAATATGTAAAAAAAAAAAAAAAGGTTAGTTAAAAGGAGTTGAAGATTCATTTTCTCATCATGCTCACTTTGTAGGCGCCTCAGTCCAAAGTGGCCTGGGTGGTGGCTCTGTATGACTACGCTGGGAAATCAGAAGGCGACCTGTCCTTTCAGCAGGGCGACTGCATCCTGATCACCCGGTGCATTAATGATGAATGGAGCTGTGGCCGGCTCAACGGCAGAGAGGGCATGTTCCCCGCAGCATTTGTTGAGAGCTCTACAGGTATGAAGATCTCACCATGTTGGTAACTAATAAGAATGTGGAATCAGCATTTGTACATGAAAACTGATTATTGTGGTAGCAGCAAATTAAAACTTGTTGGTCATTTTAACCACTCACTATTTCAGCTTTGAAAGTTTTACAGTACAAACATTATGATTCTTCATAACTTGACTCTTACTGTGTGTATAGCCCCCTCAGCAGGTCAGCAGCCGCAGAACAGCCAGCAAAAGGAAGCTGCTGGTTGCCAGAGAGCCAGGGCTCTGTATAGCTTCACATCAGAGTGTGATGAAGAGCTCTCTCTACAGGTAGGAGTATAATTCACACAGAGCTCATTTCAACACACCACCGTCCACACAAGCCCTGATTTCTTCCTCTTTTACAGACGGGGGACATTATAACCAACCTGGAGTCTATTGATGAAGAATGGTTCCTGGGTGATTTGAGGGGGAAACGAGCCCTGGTTCCTAAAAACTATGTGCAAGTCCTGTAATAATGACATGTGGCCTGAAGACCAGAGGAGGAACGAGATCAGAGGCCAGATGGTTTCAGCAGTGGAGGTCTGAAGTGACCTGTCTATAACTGGAATGCAGTATTTTCATCTCCTAGTAGTGAATCACATTTTATAATCTAGAACAACTGAAAGTGTTTACTGAATAATTTACCATTGCAATAAATAAATATTAGATTAAAGCTTGCTGGCAGTGTAAATATGCTGGACTATGACTCAGTCTCACTGTTTTCTTCACTATTTGCACCATCTAGTGGTTTGTCTCATTTCAGCACAATTATTTCACTTAACACCATCTAACTTAATATCTGAACACGTCCAACCTATTCTTCATAACCTGATCTACTCATTAATTTTAATAGGAGAGATTACTTCAATGTAATTTGAATAAAAATTAAGGTTATGTTACTATGACATCTATTTCAATCACACAGGAAATTGAAATTCATCCTGATTGGCACCAGCAGACCTCTAGTAGAAAAATCTAAGATGTAAATACAGTTCAGGATCTATTATACAGTCCTCTCCGGTAACACCAAATGAACAATGGGACCAGAACTTGATCAAAAATACACCTTAACAAGTATAACTTTGTGACTCAAATCTTGAAGGTCCAGTTTCCAGACAAGGTTTCTGCCAGACTCATGGATTCAGTTTCATAGCTTGTAAAATTCGTGTGATCATGTGTACAAATGTTTTAGTTTCATTCAAAAAAAAAAATCATAGATAACAGAACAGTTTGTTGGTCATTTACATTTTTTATTAAATCTGTCAGGGTGTTTTAGACTGTCTCCTGGATGGGGGGCTCGTAGCCGTCAGCCCTCTCCACCTTGGCTCCAGTGTCGTCACCGGATGCCTTTGCAGCACTGCCGGCACCGCCCTCACCGTGGAGCTCCATCAGTTTGCCCACTGCAACAGAAGACAAGAAGCTTTTAACTCAAGCTGATTTTAAAATGTCATTGTCACCATAAAAAAGATAGATGTTTAAAAAAAAAAATAATGAAAATTACAGCATTGTGTCACAGAAGGGAACGTCAGCCGATCTCAATGGGTAGTAATCATGTGATCATATGGGACCGAAACAGTTTGTCATCATGTGTTCCCACAAGTAGAAAGGAAGGAAAATGACAGAAACTCCATGTTAGTGCTGCTAAATCACTTACACTCAAACTTGGGCTTCTTAAGCATCTTGACCTTGCGGACGTAGACGTCGTGTAGAGGGTAGATGGACTGGCAGGCCTTCTCAATGTCCTTGCCAACACTGTCAGGGATCCTGTAACACAACACAATACACAACTCTATGAAAAAAAATGGTCACTAAGCTTTTTCCAGACATAACAAGTCTCCACAAACTGTTTTTTGTTGTTTTTTTTTGTTTACTACATCAACCAACTTTACATGTGGATGTGTCATCAGCAAAAGCAGAGATATCCACCATCTACGTACAAGAGGTGAAGTTGTAACAACTGGACCAATTTTGAGGCTTTGTTTGAACATGCAACACAGAAATCATTAAGATTTACACCACGGGCAGAAGAAACAGTTCATGACTTACAGCTTGTTGACAACTTCCTTCAGGTCGTTGGTCTGAACCTCACGGGTCATGATCTCCATCATCTTCTTGCGGATCTGGCGAACCTGCTGATGCTGGGCGTAGGAGGTCTTTCTGATCTGGTTGGTGCGCTTCTTTGTGAAACCCACGCAGAACAGGCGCAGAAGGTAGCCGTCGGTGGTCTTAACATCCACGTGGGCTTCGATCATGGTCTAAGTGAGAAGACAACATTTGTATCTGTTAAACTTCAGGTTGTGTCCCATCCACCGCAGCCTGCCACCTTTTTATCTGAGATTCCTTAACTGCGATGATTCAACTTTAACTGCTCATCTTCTTTCAACCAGCTTCT
Organism: Selene dorsalis; assembly: GCA_900303245.1. NCBI lineage: Eukaryota > Metazoa > Chordata > Actinopteri > Carangiformes > Carangidae > Selene > Selene dorsalis. The sequence continues at coordinate 9,176 of OMNW01015415.1, forward strand.
TAACTCATTTCCTTGATACAAAATTCATTTTCACAACCAGTGGGCAGGTTGGACCACTCAGTGGTTTCCTTCCCTCTGTACTGGGGATGATTATTTATTTCATGCCTTATAAATAAAACATGTTTATGAAAGTACAGTTGGTGAGGGATGGATATAACCTAACCTTTTCTCTCATTGCCACAGGGATCAGTTACATCCCATAAGAAGCCTTTAGGTTTCACTGTGACTGAGGCAGCTGATAGTCAAGAGCTTCCAACACTGAGGAACAAAGATGCACAACATGGAGTCCAACTCAACCTCGCTCCTGTAGGGCTTATATGAACATTCAACCATCACTTCACTACCAACTTTCCTTAGATATTTAAGACTTAGATCTGAAGATGCAGACTGTACTGCAAATCACATTACATTTACTGAACAGTTATCAGTGATATAACAAAATTTACAATAGGCTCGATAAAAAAAGATTGAATCCATTACCTAACATTTCAATGGCAACAAATCTTATGCTTCACTCAAAATCTAAATGAATCATTCATGCCCTTTACTGGCAACATCCAGTGAGTTACATCAGAAACTCTCCTGCATACCCTTCACTCCATGTTTAATTACATTATCACTGGCATACCCATTAGATGCTCCTAGAAAGTACAAAACATATCTAACCACTTAACCAACACTCAAAAATCATACTGCAGTTCACTGTTGTCAGTGGTTTAGTGTACACTTTACAATAACCTCTCCATAATAACTAACCTGTCAACAGTATCTCATATCAAAACAGACCTTTCTGACACCATTGATTTGGCATTGTACCCTATCCTCAACTTGTTGAACACACTGACCACAGTGAGATATATTCAGAAGCATATCACCGCTGACAATTATCATAATTACCTGCCACTTCTTGACCATTGAGCACATCTTGTCGCGGGTCAGGTCCATGCCGTGGAAGTTGGTAAGGCAGTTCTTGCCCTGAACGTCTTCAGTGATGAGCTTGAACTTACGGAAGGCGACCTCATCGTTCTGCAGGTCAGCGAGGCTCACCTCGAACACACGTCCCTTAAGACCATCAGAGGCGATTCCTAGATGATTGGAAGACAAAGACGTTTAGAAAAAAAAAAGACAAAAGAACCAGACAAGCTGAAAGTGACGATAATCTCTGCGATCAGTGTAAACGTGGTAAAAGGGGAAATCAGTTGATCTCGTAAGTAATCAGCAACCATCATTTGGGACCGAAACAGTTTGTCATCATGCATTCCCATTTCATAACCACGAATATCCAATCACATGAGTATCCCTACAACACGGTATATTTGTTCTATAGTCTTGTTAACATACACACATTACATTCCTCTGTCCATCCTATGGAGCTTTTCTGTACTCAATAGCAGCCTGACATACAGCAGACAGGTGGCTGAATGATGTGCACTTCTACATACATAATCAGTTTTAACACTATGAAGACTTACTGGTTCCCTGAGTCCTGGTGACCAAGGTCTTGCCAAGATTCCGGATGTTGAACATGGCTGGTGCCTTGACATCATACCAGTCCTTCTTGGAGAAAGGGTCCACACTGTATAAAAACGAGAGGCACATACATTAAACAGATGTAAGAGTCCATACTACGGATGAAGGTGCGCAGACAGTAGTTGGAGGCAGGCTGCAGACACTGCATGCTTAACCGGTTCACTCGCTGCCACTGACACTGCTTCGGTTAGCAGCGCATGTTAGGTTAGCCTTAACCCTAGCGGACACCTCTAGCGATTAAACGGGTTCACCATAAGATCCAGGGAGTTTGGTTGTTCGTATAATAAATTATAAATTGGCTGACCGAAGTTTTGACTGCCATGTTGACGGCTAAGCTTAGCTTAATTCATGCTAACATTTGGTAGCCTTTAGCCTGTAACGTTACAGTCCCTAATTGTACGGGCAAACTCCCACTCTGCTCTTCCTGCTCTCTTTAAGCACAGAAAACCCTCCAGATGAAATATACAAGTCTGACTAAATCAGCTTCTCATTTAGACAAAACCGTTTCAGCGCAGAGTGAATGTGACACAGCATGGTATGACTCCATCCAGCGCCACAGAGGCCGGCGACGACGAGACTAGCACCGGCCCGAAGAACATCCATCTAAAATCGGCTTCATCCTCCACATTTTTCATATCAAAGTTACACCGGTGGAATACTCAAAGCCTATTTCATGTAACCGTGTGTGAATTAGTTACTTACATCTTCTTTTTGGCACCTTTTTTGCCGCCTTTGGTCAGCCTCTTATTCTTGCCGACTGCCATGTTGGCTACAGGGAGTGAAAGAGGAGGAAATTGGAAATCGCGCGAGAATTAAAGACACAGTCCGAGGTCGTGAGATTTTGTTTCATCTCGCGAGTCCTCAAGAGTACGCTTCTTTTTGTTTGGCGCTCCCTGCTGGCAGAAGGTTTACATAGTAAATAGAACCTAGTGGAGAAAAAAAAAATACTGTGATGATTTTGATAATTATACAAACAGCTCAATACTTAATTGTGAATTTTAATGTCCAAGAATTTACACATGGGTATACATCTACGGTACAAAGACTAATACATACACACCAGTCAAACAGCCAGTAGTTGGATCCATCCATGAGTTTTTCAGTAATGCGATTTGTATCAACTTGAATCATTTAAACAACTTTGGTAATAAGAAATTCATAATACGTTGTTAAGCATATAATACCAATACATGAAAATCACAAACTTGCAAAATAAAACAGCTGATTAGGTCTACCCAGTGAAACAAAGATCACACCACATCGCATTAGCTCAAGGCAGTGAATGTTATAACTGGTAGCTGCAATATACAGCACTGTGTGAACAGTTAAACACCATCAGATGTTGAAACTCTTAGATGTTTTTAGCAGGGATTCATTCTTCAGATTTACAACATCTTTAATAATACAGTCAGGCTCTCACTACTGCATTGTTTTTATGACTCTGACCGTCAGAGTCATAAAAACAATGCAGTTATGAGTATGGACTTTATGAATAAAAAAACATTTAATCAATAAGCAATTTGACATTAGTCACTCTTGTTTGTGCTCGGTATTAAAAAGAGAAAAATCACTTGTGTCTCTAAGTTTCTGAATCTCAATACAAAAAATAATCCTTTAAATGAAAAACAAATTCTACTTACTGAGAATTTCAAAGCCACTATTCAATTCAATATCTCATTCAAACAGTGGCAGTTTGTGTTGACACACCACCTACAAATTGTGATTAATTTACATTTTAAATCAAAGTAACACATATCAGTGATTCACACAAATCGTAAAAGAATATGCATCATCCTGGTACAGCCCATCAGGACAAACCAGTCTGTAGGTGTGTTAACAAGTCATGCAGGTATTATATACAGCCAAACTGTTAATGTATCAAGGGGAAAGTGAATCATTTTGTCTGATGGAAAAATACACAAAGGTGATAATCACACCTAACTGAACTTAATGCAGTCAGATATATCAGCTGTGCATGTAATGCTCCTTTACTGAGGTTTTTTATTTGTAAGTTTGTATATTGGGCTTTATTTGTTGGGTTTTTTGAATATGTCCAGAATGGGTGATAACATATTGTACATGATAACATATAGTTGTTGAACTGTATATGATACGCAGCAGTGTATTTTAGAGAGTTTTTTTAGAGTATCTTCACTGACATAATGAACGTTTGAAACTTCCTATTGTTATCAGTAGTATACTTTTTCTGTTTTCTGTATCTTCTAAATGAGTCCTCTGAGCTTTGTTTGACACACTGTCTCAATGTAAACATTTTGCATGTGCTCAGTGTTGTTTTTGACACAAGAATTTGCAGAAATCGTGCTGCTTAGATTCCAGTAAGACTTCCCAGGTGGGATGACTGGAAGGGAGCAAACGACGATACACTGAAACATTGATATGAGACTGCATAAGGTCTCATTATCTCTGTAGAGCCTAGATGGAAAAAATAACAAGACAGGGTTTGTGCTCAGTTTAAAGGTCAGGAAAAGCTTCCTTCTCAAAGACGTATTTAAAGAAGTCTACAGTAGGGCTGCAGTGACCAAGTCTGCTGATTTCAGGTCATTACATCAGAGACAAGGCCTGTGTCTCATGGGTGGTGCTGCTGGCTTCCATGACTCCCAGGATCCCTGAGGGCTCAGCTACACTTTACTGGGAGGTCATTGGTAACAGTGACGCCAGCTGCCTCTGTGGCAACAGCACTCAAAGCTGCTGAGCCATCCTGCAGAGCGCACATGAAGTCAACAGAATAAGAGCACAGAGAAGGCAAACACTCTAAGATGTGGGCATTATAATTTAATATGTGCAGAGTATGTATATCACTTTTCTAGATCACATTTGATTATCTTCATGCAATGATAGACACTAAGCTGTGTGCAGATCTCACGGGTTATTGGTGGTGGTGATTTGAAAAGGCAAGCAGTGCAGAACTGTCACTTTGCTTTAATGTTTGGTTTTCATTGCCTCAGCATGCAGACATCTGTCAATGTGCGGGTGTGCAGCAGAAAAACAAAGTCCTCCATGCATTTCAAACCCCCGCTCTGTGTTTTCTCACAGCATAAAGCTATGCTTGTGGTTGTTCTACATATTACATTGCCTTAAGGTAAAGATACAAGGTTCCCTCTGGGAGTTCACTGGGAGTTGTTTGTCATTGATGGTATTTTATTCATCCGTCGTATTTTAAGTTGTGACTATAAACCACTGTTTGCTAAATGTTCTGATAAAACCATATCATGTAATATCCTAAAAACAAAGGATTTGTGATGTAGTGGTGTGTAATGCGGGTAGAATTACCACCCAGTCCTGTTTCTTAAGAGCTTAAGTTTCTTATTGCAGTGATGCTAGAGGAAATGACACCAACACACTACTATAAAGTCATTATAAAAAGGTCTTCATTGACGTTATCACAACTGCAATCAAATATACAAACAATAATAGGCTATCTTAGTCAACTAATGTCAAATGCTTGATATTAAATCAGCTTCCTGGGGGAGCAGGCCTTCCATTACAGGGTTTTTAAAATCTGTATTTGGCCTAATTGAGAGTAGTCGTACTCTAAGTTTGTGTAACAGCCTAAAAGAGAAGACATTTTAACTTAATTTTATTGGGTTTTGCCTCCTTCATTACTGGAAGAAATGTTCTGATGCTTTCCATGGAAGCAGGTAGCTACAAAACTTTATTTGCAGTGTTTTTCATTGTAATGTTCATTATAATGTTGGTTTTTCATCACTGTTGCATTGATGTATTTTTTGTTGTTATTTGATTTATTCTCTACAAGGAAATTCACCTTTCAAGGAAGTTCATTCAAATG
>OMNW01015415.1:14619-39942 GCA_900303245.1 Selene dorsalis
CCTCCTACTGTAAACTGCCTGGCGGCTCCTTAGAAGACAAAGGGGCCCGACAGCACGTTTTCGCCGCGGGGCTCCGGAACGAGTTCCGGCTCTGCTGGACTAACTGACTACAACTTCAGGCGCATGTTTATTTTAACCGAGTCCCAGTGTGTCGCGCTAGAAAGCCACCTGAGCGGCACACCTGCCACCGAGCTGAATAAACCCAGCTCCGCACTGCGCATGCGCCACTCACTCAAGGGCTCTACTGTCATGGCGGTGGCGAGCTGAAGCTGCCGGGGTAAATCAGGAAGAGAAAGCGGCGCAGCTGGGTCAACGGTGACATTTAACCAAGTCTGTGGAGTTTCCCGGGGAGGACGGAGCGGACCCGCGTCCCTTAGCGACTTGTCCCACGAAGCCGCTGACGGACTTACACCCCCTCCCCACCCTCTCCAGTTTGTGAGTTTATACAGCGCGTTTACCTGTCAAGTGTGTGGAGTCAGTGACAATAGCAACTTCCACTGCTGTTCGGAGATATTACCCAAAAAAAAAAGAAAAAAAAAAGTCTCCGTATCCTCGACGGGAGGAAACTGGTTAAGGACGAGTTCCGCTTCACCTGCTCCCCTCCTCGTTACCTGCAGCTTCTCTTCCTCGCGGCTTTTAACGGCATTAATCCACCCGTCTGCTATCAAGTTACGGAGCAGGAGAGAGGAGCAGTTCACTGACTGAGGAGTGAAGCGGTGACATTTCCAGTCTCTCTTTTTTTTCCCAGCGACTACCAAATTCAATTTGCTCTCTCTCCCTCTCCCTCTCTTCTTTTGTATTTGCCCCACTTTCGAGGTTTCTTCGCTGAACTGTTTTGGATGGGGAGGGAAACGATCCGCCTGTGTGTAGTCTGTAGACTGTCAACAACTCAGCCGAAGAGGACATAGATTCCTCTCTTACCCTCCGACAATTGGCTGCACTGTCACCATTGGGAAGGTGAACAGGTGCCTTACCTGTGAACGCCACCTGTCCCGTCCTTTGCTTCCGTAGCCATGGCTAGTAGCGAGGAGACGGCGGCGGGCGCTGCGCAGCCAGGTGATGGGAAAGACGGGAGATCGGTGGCCATGGCTCTGAACCCCGGAGTGCCTATCAGGGGGATACGGATGAAATTCGCCGTGCTGGCTGGCCTGGTGGAAGTTGGGGAAGTTTCCAACCGAGACATTGTGGAGACCGTGTTCAACCTGGTAAGCTGATTACGAGCTCTCAGAATAGGCCTTAGATAGCAGCACTAGTCACGGTGGAGTACTGACAGTGACATGTAAACGTTTGGACAAGTCTGACATCATTCACATTTGTATGAAAAGGTGTACGAAAAGAAATAGATGGCATACTGTGGCACCACTTGTGTTTTTATATTGACTTGCAGTTGAGCAGCCCACAGTGGAAACAGCACAAAATGAGTCACAGGCCAAATGTCTTCTCTAGGGTTGCCCTTTTTTATCCTTTTATGACACACTATATTCTTTATTCATCATAGGCTACTAGACCAAATAGCATTGTGCTACAGGGACCGGGTTCCTCGGAGGACTTTAAGTGCAGAAACTACTCTTTTGCCCTTGTTTAGGCTGAAATATTAATATCGCACAGTCTCTCATTTGGCACATTTGTCTTTTTCTTTTGGATTTCTTCAGACTACATACAACAAACACACTCTTCCTCCTAAGTTTCTAATTGAAACAGACATGATGAACATCACAGCAGAGTAGCTGCTCGAGTTAATCAGCCAGTGCTTTTTGTGATATACTGTATCCAGGTCAGTCATTGTATGTGTGTGTGTGTGTGTGTGTGCCTTATCTGTCTACTACCTGTTGGCCACCCTAAAAACCCTTATCCAGCTCTGTCTGTCTGACTGCTGCACTGTGATATCCCTCTGGCTGCCTGAGTTTATGAAATGATTTATTTTTTTGCTGCACTCGCACTCGTCTAAGTGAATGAATGAAACTACTCCTAACAAGGAAGTTTAGTGTGAAGAAGTGAGCATGCTCAGCTTAGAGAGTTTGGCCGGTTGGTTCATGGCAGGAGAGGAGAGGTGAGGGTGAAACCTGCAAAACTGCTTTGTCACAGTGGCAGCACAATGGTGTCGTTTTTTAGAGAGGGAGGCTCATCCTCCATGTCAGTAGTCATGAAGTTAACTCCAACACCAACCCCCACAGTGCAGGCAAAGGAAGTGTAATAGAGACGCTTCTCCTCATCTCATGTAGTTGCAGCTCTGTTGGATATAAAGCTATTCCATCATCCGACTTGATGTGACAATCACCAGATCTGTGCACCAACAAAAGAAAACCAAACACAGGTGCAGGTTTTCACTGTAGCTACTGCTTTATGTTCTTATTTTGTGCTGTCCTCTTCCAGCAGCAAACATCATCATGCAGCCCTGCATCATATGTTACATTACATTATATTCAAACAGTGTTTGGGTGTAAGCTGCACAGAAATTAATTCTTGTTTGAAAAATGACTCACAAAGCAGTCACAGTTAATTTTCTGCCAAGCTACTAATTGATAAATTGAGTAATAATGTCAGTTTTAGCAATGAGCGGCTTCACAGTGATGTGTTTCCGCAGTTATATTAATTGCATTGTATTAAAGATGGCGCTCATTTCATATATAATGCCAAGGATGTCAGCTGTAAGGGCAGAGTGGCAACTTTGTGAGTGGCTCATGTTGTTTTCCCTCCAGTAAAGAAATGTCTCCTTTGTGATTTAATAAGAGGTAAATATGAAGTGGGACAGCTATGTTGTATCTGCCTGTTATTTTGAATGGGAGACAGAGAAACGTGACTGCCAGTGTCACGAAAGAAATGTCATATGTGTTGTTTTAAGCTGAAAAATACGTGTTATTGTGTTTTTCTTTTTCGTTGGGAAAAAGTCATTTGTATTTCACTGAAAAGAGAAGCAGGAGAGGCAGCAGAGGCAGGCATGTGTTTTGACAGACATATCAGAGTGAGCTCAGCATGTGTCCCAGGGATGTTCATCTTTAGCATAGCCAGCGTCATTTTAGGGCTTTGAGAGATGGTACAATGCATTTCATTATGCTTACCACCCTCAACACACAGTCTGTCATGCCCTTCACATCCTCGGCTCATCCTCCACTTGGGCGATAATCTGATTCATCATAGAGGCCAGAGTCTTCTCTTTAGTTGTATGTCATTTTGCAGGCTCACTGCGTGAATCCTGCGCTGTCTTTGGTTCAGTTCAACATAGTTTTCTCAAGGGGTTTTTATCTGAAAACATGAATAATGTGACTGAAAGCGGTGGTAGTGATGACTTGTGACACGAGGGCTGGGGCTATAAACATCAGGATTCACTTGTTTGAAATAATGCGGCTCATTGTGTTGACTTTGTTTTTGCCTGGGCTCAGGAGGTTGTTAAAGAGTCAGGATGAATGAATTTCATATCTGCAGTCAGAGGAGCGGTTTCTTTTACTTAACTGTGGGTTTTTATAACCCCTCTCGGTACATGTGGTCGATACAGGGTACCATGCCGTATCAGATGAAAGTGAAAGTAGACTAACTATTGACATTTATTCTGATGTCTATAATATTTGTTATTCATATCTTATATTTAACTACTGAGCTGGTTAAAGCAGGGTCAGAAGACTGTTAACAATGAACTTCACCCCATGTGGATTTATTTTTGGATTAACTAGTTTTTCTGTGCATGTAAACTAAACATAAGCCCAGTCCTGTCAGTGTTTTTTGTAGTTTTCCAAGGTCTCACTCATGAAGTTGGTTGACCTCAGGTGTAACCTGGTAGTTATGACACACCTGTAAAAGTCCATCCACACAGGTGATTAGACCTGGTCTCAGGTGTGTGGCTGTGTATGATAGGGCTGCTTCATTATGGAAAAAAATCCCAATCCCAATTATTTTTCAGTCACATTGACATTATGATTATTTGGTAAAGGAAACACCACATGTTTATTGACTTAAAAAATCTTTTTAACAGTAGACTTTCTTGAACTTTAAATATAATTCAACATAATAATAAATACTTATATATCATATCGAATATCTCCTTTTCTAATCAGCAACAAACAGCATGTTTTAAAGGGCTACTCCCAGCAGTGACAGACGTGCAGTTTTCTATCACTGTTGCTGTTTATTTTATGGCACCCTAAAAAATGTACGGGTTCAGATGAGACACTTGGCAACAGGTATCAGCCCCTAAAATCACATAAACTCTTACACACCTCAAGAGGAACGGTGAACAACTGCAGCAAACCACAGAAGCCACTGGAGACCTATTTCTGGCCACCTGTCAGATGTGAGGTCCAATGGTCACTGGTGTTTTTTGGCTGCAGTGAGTTGAGCCAGCTCCTAAGAATAAGATTCGAGTCTTTTGAGCCTGGTAAATGTTTTACTTTCCTCACCAGTTGCTCACACACAGTCAGTATATTTGTGTGTGTGTGTGTGTGTGAGCCCTGGCGCTGTAAGCACTTGCCCACAGTGTTACAGGAAGCAGCATTGTTTTGGTTTTCTTGGTCTAGTATAACTTAAACAATATGCTGAGAGCTGCAAGGAGCTGCGGTGTGTGAGGTGGTAATACTCAGTTAGCTTTGTCTGCAGCAAACACTCCTGACTGATGTGTCGTACACTCAGCCGGCAGAGAACAGTAGCACACAGTATTGAAAGTGCATGTTTGTGCAAAGATAATTTGCACTTGTGATGCATGATACTTGTACAGGATACAAAAAGAGAGGGGGCAGAACCAAAGATTTTCACTTTTACAATATTAGTGTTCTCTCTCCTAAGTTAATGATCGTGTTTAGGACATCACTGTTAAAACATGGCGTCCTCGTGGGAATCCTGTGACCATGAAATGAAAATACGAAAGAGTAACTGTCTGGTGAACTGCTCATGGGACGGAAACGTATTCAAAACAAGACTCGATGGCGTCATTTGCCCGTGAGGTCTGTAGCTCTGCCGACAAGTGCTTATAAAATAACAAGGTCCACATCAGTCTGTTCTGATAAAAGACAGTAGGGCTTGATGATATCTGGCCTCCACTGATCGTAATGTCATGCACATAGGTGTCAAGCAACAGTTTAACTCAACCCAACAGACTTAACTGACTCCACCTGGTTAATGACTGAGTGTGAGAGGCAGAAACAGGACAGCACTTTGTGTCAAGTCATGTTAAACCTGTTGTGTGGTTCGGGATTTCTGATTTTCCACTCTCTATTCCCTTCCCTCACTCCCTGTTTGTACAAGTAATTATGTTGGATCAGATCAGATGAAAACAGAATTTGAATTTATCATCATGTCATCTTAGGAAACACAGTTGAGGCTCTGGATCACCAGTGACTCTGTGTTCATGCACCAATGTTAGGGTTTGATCCTTTCATGCTTGCTTGTTAATCGTTCCTCCTCCATCTCATTTCCTCTGTTTTATGGCAATGCTTTACCTTTTTTTTTTTTTTAATTATGCTTCAAGGCATGCCTTGGTAACCACAGTAACCCCATGTTTAAGGCTATGAACTTTAGGTTAATTCTCTCAGGGCATAGTGTGCAGAAATGTGGACTTCTGGAAAGTGTGCACAAAGGACTCAAATTGTGTGATGCTCATGTCCTGAAATGCACCTCATCTCGTCTGTGGGTCTGTGAGAGTGGTGGGAGTGGGAGTGGGAGTCTACAGACTCTTTTGGAGCTCTGTAAACCATTGATCAGTGGAAAGGTCTGTGAGGAGCCATACCCATCTCTTGTGTCACTGTGTCAGAGGAGCTTGCAGGCGTGGAATCCACAGGTATTTGTGCACATGGTTGTGTTTATGTTTCTATAGACATTAAGGCTCTGTTGGTTTCCTCATGATGTCGACTGCAAGGAGTGCCAACACAGAAAGTCTGTAACTAAGGGCAACCACTGGCTTGACTCACTGATATGTGTATCTTGCGAGGATTTATTTATTTCCACTTATCTCCATTTTTGGGGAAAAGAAATTCACCAGTCCATGCTCCAGTGCCTCACAGAACAAAATTTCAAGAATAGAAGAACAGGTCTTGTTATAATAGTTTTGAATGTAAAGAATCATGGAAATATAACTTATAAATCTTTTTGTTAGAACAGGATTCATATTTTCAAATGTTTATGCTGAATTTAGTATTCTCTTTTCTTTTTTACTACCGAACACACGTTCCACTTAAAGTGCCAGTTTAAAGACTCTGGATTAAATCTATATTGGCCTCTAGCTATAGCTTTAAAATCTTCTTGTGTCTCTGCACTTTAAATATTTTATATCATCTGCATGTATCTGGTTTTCTTTTGGAAGAAAAAGTAGAAACCTTGTTGTGCTGAAGATTGTATTTGTATTTGTTTTTGTTTTTTTTGTAGTTCTACTTTTAATTTTGGATTTGTTCTTTTTTCTTCAGTATTATTTTAAGGGATCAGTCTTTGTCTCTGTGTGTGTGAACATGCACAACATCTGTTTTAAGGTGTGTTGGTGTCTCGTGTTGATTTTGACTCAGAGGATCGTCCTTTGAGGTCGGCTGTCATAAGCGAAATTAATTGTTCTAAGCTGCTTCTTCACTGTGTGTGTGTTTTAATTGTCTATTTAGTATTTATATTACTCATAGCTGCAGGGAAGAGTCATACAAATAGGTCGGGGGTTTGTAATGCATCACGTTTTGATATTGTGTAATTGATACTAAGAGGATGGTTGCAGTTGGATTATAAGAAAATGTATAAACCCTGAGTTTTCCATGAAGGTTTAATATAGCTTCTCTAGATTTTTTTTTTTGTCATTTTGAGGAACTTTACAACCATATTTTCCCACTTGTTTAAATGTTATGAGTGAACTGAGGTTTTAATTCTTCAATCAAGCTTCCTGCACCGTCCTCCTCTAAAAGGGGAACGGCAAAGATCATGAGTTACGAGAGATATGAATGTTCAGTAATCACAGACATTAAAATGAAGACCCAGAAGATAGATCCAGACTCCCAGATTCCCAGCCCTGTATGCGCATAAGATGTGAACAGGAATGCAGCAAATGCACCGACTCTCCGTTCAGTTGCACACGTTCGAACACAAGTGTCAGGGGAGTGAGGGCGATCCTTGTCCTCTCTCCAGGCGTGCTTTACCCTCTGTGGTGGTAACAAAGAGCCCCTCTAATCTGACACATGAATGAAACCCTATCTGCTTCTCTCTGCTTCTATCTGTCGCATCAGCCCAATTCCACCGTCACACCTTTCCCCCTCTTTCTGTGCTGTAGCTAAAAGCTGTTGGAAACACTTGAGGGCCGTTGTCTGAATAAGCATGACCGGACTCCGATTACAGACGTGCGCAAGCGATTGGTTTTATTTTCCACATCACCATCGGAGCTCATTGGGTCCGTAAATGACCTTTTTTTAAAAAAAATTTTCCCTGAACAAGAGGAGGCATTTTTTGGCTGTAACTCCTTGTTGACAGTCGTAGCAGAGGAATCGACACGATGAGCATCTTGAGGCTGAGCACACAGGTTCGATCAGCCAGCTTGTTGTTTTGCTCTGACTGACTCTGAACTGTCACGACTGGGATGTCCGTTCTTTTTGTTTTGTTTACCTACACTGTGTCACTATTTAGCCCCTGAGCAGATCAGATAAAGCACCCATCATGCCTCATCACCTGCTGAGCGCTGATAAACAGGCAGATGGCCGTGGGATTCAACATCGTTCAGGAGAGATGTGGGTCTAAGGGACTGTGATGTGTTATGTTACAGAAATTTAAAAAGATAATTGCATGAGAAAGCCTGAGTTACACTTAGAAAAGTGAAATGTCTGTATGACAAAAACTTGAACAAAAACTCTGATGTGACTTGTTAGCACTGTTGTGAGCAGCCCATATTTCAGACTGTTTGTTTTCACATCTTTCTTTGGACAGAATAGATTGTAGAACTTGTTCCATATGGCAATTTAGTGCTTGAGAGTTGTTTTGGTCTTTTTCTCCTAATTGCAATGAGACTTGGACAACTGAGTTGATGCAGGGTTAAAGTTATTTTGTGCCCGTCTGTCACAAAATTGTGACACTGGGCACAGAAAAATCAATTACCGTCATTGTTTTGACATGTTTCAGCTCAGTGAGCGTGATTCTAATTATAAATTTGCTTGAATTTTGAGGACTTATTTGACTAATTGGGTTTTTTGTATACACTTTAGTAGCGTGTGCAGAATAAATTTTCCATCAGACATGCTTTTCAAAAGTGTCAGTGTAGATATATCACATCTGTTGTTTACTTCAAAGTTGGTTTTAAAGCTGCGGGAATAAATGCCAGTTGTTCACCAGGGCACAAATGTTTTAAGGAAAATCCACAATTTATTTCATTTTATTGTTTTAATGTCTGTGGCCTTATGTCCCTCTTTCATTAGCTTTCAAAATAGGGCAATGAAGCTTTGTGTTTTTGAGTGTTGTCCTTGCGCCAATAGCAGGAGCTACTTTCAATCCAGGCCACTAAACTTCAGGTGTGCCCGTTAAATTGTTGGGAGTTGAGTGAAAGATTAACTTGTTCCAGTTACTCTCCTTGGTGCAGTTTCAGGAAGGCCCACATCTCTCTCCAATTATTGTTTCTTCTATAAACAATGCCAGCTCACAAAGGCATTTTGATAGAACACCACTGGTTGTGTTGGAGGAAGCTGGGAACAGGAACTGTTGGTGGAGACCAGCAGTCTGATAATTAAACTCTGCCCCTGAGTCAGCCACAGGGGCAATGAGAAACTGCACTGTTCGTGCCTCCACTGTGTTGAGACCACTGGGCTGCAGTGCAGTTACAGATGGACAAGCAGAGCTAAGAGCCTCAATATGCTGTGTCAGAAACTTTTAAACCTGACTGCAGATCATGTATACAGAGAACCCTGCACCTCTATCAACAGAAAGGAAAAGATGTCAATATGAAAACTAAGAGGCAGAAAAGAATTAAAAGGCCTGGGTATTATGTAACACAGTTAACTCCTAAGCTCTTCTCTGCTTGTTGTTAGTGACACAGCTCACTTCATATTCTGAAGATAAACACTGATAAATGATAATGCGTCACCTTTAATGTGAAATACAGTTTCCACACATGTCTGTGTATAATCAAGTGAGTAATATCATGTGGGATCTCAGAACAGTGGAAGCTGAGCACACATGTATAGTACCTATCAATAGCTTGGTCCCTGTTAGAGCCAAGGTTTATCCACAGTGCACAAGTGTAAATGTGGAAAAGAACTGTGCTCCTCCATCTTCTTGAGAAGAGCCAGACACAGCTATGCCCATGAGCCACAGGATAAAAAGGGATATCGCTTTCCCTTTGGCGTGGTTCTTTCTGATATATGTTTTTACATTGAACTGGTCGGGCACTGCTTGTCTGGCCTGCCACATCACTGATGTTATACCATTAAGAGAATAGCTACGGTCAGCTGAGGTCAATCCAGGTGGATCTGTCAGTCAGGGAGCGATAATCTCGTCACCTAGACAAAAAAAAACAAATCTGTCTGTACAGGTTGATATTACATTAGGTAAATAAAACGTGTATGATGATTTCATTATATTTTATCAATCATGGTACAGCTGAAGAAATGTTTTTAGGGTTTCACAAGGGCTCATGACTGCACTGAGTAGATTTCACATATTGGCAGCACAAAAAGACAGCACTGCTCTGTTTCTTGTGGTTTATAGTAGTCCTGAGCTGTTTTTAGTAATACTTAGTGAGTGGACCTTTTGTCTTGATAAAATGCTTTTTTTGTGGCTGTTAGTGGTTTTCCATTTCCCTTTTCAACATTTGGATTTTTTTCTCCCTGCTGAGTTCAGAGAAAATTGGAAACATGGAGTTTCAGAGACTGAATGGTCTTCTCTGCTGCAGCACGTCTAGTTTTGACTTAATGACTTGACTTCACTGATGGTAGCCTTATGTATGAACACACACACACTCACATGCACACACACAACACCTTAGTGGGCTTTTACATGACCTTTTTGACCTTGGCTGTAAGGGTCATTGCTGATGGAAAGGTTATTTACATTCAGTGGTATAAGATGCACTCTGGAATTTAATGAAAACGCAGGTCGCGCATACACACATGCAAACCCTGTTGACATGTTGAGAAACTATAGTGGAGCTTTTGGCTCAGAAAGAATTGGTATTAACCTCCTGGCCCACTGTCTTCTCTTCACAGTGGGGGTACACCCCCCACTATGACATGCTAATACTGCTTGCCTTTTGGCCAAGTTTCAGTGTGGGATGCAGAAAAAAAAGGTGTGAATATTAAAACATAATAAGAAATGCAGCCCCTTTGCAAAAGAAATATAACGGTGAAGCCTGAAGCTGTTGTTCACCTTCGTCCCCGTGGTGAAGATTTCTCATGGAAGACGCACAGTGCTGAAATCTCAACACATTTTTCCTCTCTTGTGCTTTGTTGCACCATATTCTGCTTCTTCCTTGATTTAAGGCAAATTAATTAGTAGCATTTATATGTTTAAGAAGCATTTATTCCAAAATGTTTTATGACGCTACATCTCGTTTGTTTTTGTCCTGTGAGGATGAAATGGATTTTTAGTAATCCCATTAATAATCTCACATATAACATGTCACTTTTGCATTTTGCAGTATGACCCAGAATCGTGCTTTTCATTTCAATGGACACCAGGATATACTATATCACTGCCATCCCTGTTTTTCAATGAGTGTGCATATACGCTCCTCTAATGCAGATTTTAATAGCAGACCTTTCTTCACTTCTCTGGCCTTTGCTCATTTAATTGAATTAAACTTTGTCATAGGCTTTTAACGCGATATGATGGGTCAGCTGAGTAACAACAACACTGTTTGGAGATGACTGGTGCAAAGCCCTATTACACATCATCATTATGAATAGATACAGCTGGTTTACATGCAGTCAGGAGTATAATGACACCTGCCTGTGATCTGGGAAGGAAACGGGGCATTAAGAGGTCTAAGGTGATTCTTGTTATTCGTCCACGCTGGTGACAGGGAGGACAGGAGGCATGCTGCTTTTTGTGTTGTATGTCGTTATGTCTCTACCATTATTGTGGATACAATATCTCAGTAAAGCCTTAAAGGAATACAAGCTTTCAATAGGACTCGAGGCTAAGCTTTTTGGTTTTAGAAGTCAAAGGGCAAGTTCAAGGTGACCTCACAAAGCATGGTTTTGTCCATGTGAACATCACATATGGTTAAAAAAAAAAAAGATCCCCCAAATTAAGAACACTCTGAGCTGAAACTTTTGGTGGTTAAAGGTCAAAGGTCATTAGCTTTAGGCATCACTCAAGACTTCACGTTTGCCACAAATGGTAAATATATTTTATATGACTCTGGAAAAACTGAGATGTAAAGAAAACAATCACATAATTCTGGCTTTTGCTAATATTTAGCTGATTCCCTACTAGGTGCTTGTTTAGTCCATTATGCTCTACACACTGGGCCCTGGTACACTTTCATAAATAGGTGGTGGTGGTGGTGGTGATATCCAACTATGTTTTACTGCAAACAAATCAACCTTGTGTAACTGGGCTGTTGCTGAATACTAAAACAATGGTCACCATTTAGGAGTTTTTTTCCCTCCCAGCATGTAAGCAAATGCTTTAGATGCAGCCCAGCCTGTAGCATAGTCCTCTGTGTTAGTCATGGGATAGACTGCATGATTCTGCTCCTCTTAAGGCGGCATTTGCTTTTGTTTGTCAAAACGTCAGTGTGCATTTTACCCAGCTGTGTTTGTGTGATCAAGCTAATTTAATAAAATTGGGTTACGCTGAGGTGAAACTCAACGTGCTTTCACATGCTTATATGCACATTAACAGGCTTTAAAGGGGAACTATGCAAGTCTGGTCGCTTTTCCCCCGTTTTGCTAACCCTCCTCCCGCCCATGTGCATTTGTTTTCAATGAAGCCGATGAGAAAGCAATCCACGATGTTACGATGTGTATATTTGGGTAGTCTTATCTGTCATAAACAAGAAATTATAGGTTACAGTGTGTGTTTGTGTTGCGGTGCCGCTGAGACGAGAGCTGGACACCGGGTCAGAGGCACTGATCTTGCAAGGTTGGTTTTCAGCCAAGAGACGCTACATGGAAGGCAGAGAGCCTCCATTCTCCCTGTAACAAGTTACAAGTCATTTATCTAACCATCACAGTTACTACAGAGCTGTTTAATTAAAGTAAAAATGTAGCATAGCTAAGCTAAAAATCCTGCATAGTCCCTCTTTAACCTGTGTTGTGTGCATCCTTGATTTGCATAAGTGTCTGCAATTTTAGATGTGTGGCTGAAGAAATCCCATCAAGGCTGGACAACCTGAAAACAATATGCCCATGTCTCAGAAATACTGGTACAGAGGCACTTCAGATGGTCATTGTACACACTTTCTGTGGTTTGACCTGATATCTTCTTTAGTTTATCTAAGTGTCAACAGTAGATTACTGGGACTGGAGACTCAATTTTTTTTATCTGATCGCTGTCACTCTTGTGTCTTTAAATCTTGGTCTATTACAGAGCTTCACTATTGGTCTAACCTGAGCTGCTCACAGATCAGTGGTTACATTGAAGCTATGCCAAAAAGAATTAAAACAGTAATCAAACAGCAATCATCAAATTATTCACCAAACAAATGCAAATGACCCAGACAGATGAACACGGAGACCAGAATTGTCTTTGCTCTTCTAAATCTGTGTTGGCCCTCAAGCGAGCAGAGCTGAGAGCCGGCCCTTGGCCGAACCCCACTGCCGACCCCTAGATGGTTCATCTCCCCTTGACCTGCTTTCGCACTCACTGCATCAGCAATTCATCTGTTGCCAAGGTCTGGCACGCATCCTGTTGGGAATACAAGCTACACATAAGAGATGTGGCCCATAAATAAAAGCAACAAAATCAATTGTAACGCAGTGTTTACAGCAGAAAAACTTCAGTCTTTGTCTTGACAGCTCAGAGCAGATGTTTTATTTTGACAGGTCAACCAGATTTTTACATTTAGGCCTGATATGATGTCTTTTTTCTTTTTAAACTGTCTCAGCTGTGTACAGTCAGCTCTGCCTGACTGACCACACTATTCTTCACTTTTTAAGTAAAACTTTCTTATCAATCTGTTCCTTCACCATAACTACTATCTGCTCTGCTGTAAGGTTTCAGTGGCTCACTAACCTCAGCAGGAAACTTCCCACTTCCTAAATGCCATGAAATTTCCAGTTATATCAGCCTTTTAAACAGTAATTGGTTCCAAACTTAGTCAATAGTGTTCTTTTATTTCTTTTTTTGGTAAATGATGTGCGTTCCCTCTTCTATTACCACAGCTATTTAAGAGTTTTGACATTAACTGCCTAGTTAAAATAAAGTAAACTTCCTGAATGAAGTCTTTCCATTTTCATCATTATTCAAATAGAGCCTCTACACAATGTCTTTATTATATACATATAGCAGTTCGGTGGGATTCTTAAGAAAAATGATCTCACGGTTTGACTACAGCCTGCACTTTAAGAGGGGGAGGAACAGGAGTTGAAAATATTTTGGAGCATAAACTAATGAACTTGTTGGAGTAGGTTGAGTTTAGGGCAATGCATTCCACACACAGATCCTCCTTTTCCTTGAACAGCAGGAGATCATGTTTCAGCCCTAATGGAAGAATTTTTCCATATTTCAAAAATATGTACACAACAAATTCTGGCCTCGGGAATAAACTGTCTGAGAGTTAAAATCAGATCAATGTGAGTGTATATGTGAGACCACCAGAAACCCTCAAGGGCAGAGTTACAGAAACCCTTTTCCATCCAGCTCAAACTGAATGCTTGTTTCCCATGTAAAGTGAAGTGCAACTTGTACCTTTAGTTGATTTAAACTCACAGTTAATGCTTATAATGTGTGTCATTTGACACTTATGCGGTTACTATTTCAAAATGCATGTGAAACTGACAAAAACAAAAACACCACACTGACCACCTCCCTCACTTCCAGTGCTGCATTTTGGACAAACTGTGTGACGATTATTAAGAAAAGCTGTTCTCCTGATTATGTGTTGTTATTATCCAGTTTTGTTTTCTTACTGCTGAAGTGATCCATTTGTCATTGTTGCATCAGGTACCAGGCATCTAGTATTTCAAGGAGGTTGAGTTACAGCCAGTAAATTACACAGCTGAGGACAATCGGCTTTCTTCTGATCTCTGGACCATTACCTGTGATTTACTCTGCTCTGTGCATGAGGGAACTATTTCCATCTTTCTCTTTATGTCCAATAGATTTCAGGTTGTTGTAAAGGTGCTCTTGGGGAGGAGAGAGGGGAGGGGCTAGCACTGGGGAAATGATCCTTTATGTGTGTGCAGCGCTCATTTACAAAACTGTGGCTCAGAAGGTAGAGCTACTCTGATCCACTGAACAGGAGGTCGTTGGCTCCTCCAGTCCACGTGTCAAAGTGTTCCTGGGCGAAATACTGAACCCAAACAATATATCATGTGGATATATATGTCAAGTGCAACATATGTAGCTACAAAGTGCTGTATGAATGTGTGTGTGTGTGTGTGTGTGTGTGTGTGAACGTGACCAACAGTGTAAAAGCGCTTTGAGTTGCCTTAGGGACTAGAAAAGCGCTATATAAATACAAGTCCATTTACCATTTTAATGTACAGTGTTTTTAAGGTTAGTCGTACTGGTTAAGTTGATGTTGAGATCAAGATGACATTTAAAACGACATTAAAACCTTGTTATTTCTCCTTGCTGTGTGATTGATTAGCGGCTCCTTGACTATAGACAGATAAGATGTGGTTTATCTGCAGTGTGGTGATCTCTGAACAACATGTGGAGACACGAGCAGCTGTTTGTCGAGGCTATCTCCGAGTAAACCCACAAACTTCCCCCACAGGGGTTTCATCGAGACCATTTGCATTTAAGTCTGTTTTTTTTATCACATTCAGCTTCCGATGTCAGAGTCTCTAAACAAGCAACCACACATAACGATGTTTGATGTGAGGGCATTTGATATGGGAGACGCATACAACATAAAAAGCTACATTTTCTGATCAAATTTATGACTTAAATTACGTTTATCAAAGTTGGGCTGCATCATTTTCTTTTCAAATCATTGATCCTTCATTTAACTGATAAAATATATTGTCAATTTGTATTTATAAACTGAATAATCCTCATCTAAAAGGCAGAGACCAGCATATATTTCTGGGTAAAGATTATTGATCCTGAGAAAAAGGATGAATGACTCTCAGCACTGCAGAACTTATTGCACCGTGACGTATGTTTCGAGCTGAGTATGCTCTTCCCCAGACAATCGATTTAAAGATTATTAATCGCCACTGGTGATGTAACTATGATGCAACGACACAATATATGAAAGAACCAGCATCACATCCCAGTCCACAGGATGTGATGCTGGTTCTTTCTGCCATAATCTATACCACACATACGTCCAGGAGTCCTTTGGGGATGTCAAAAGAATGACGCAGCAACCCATAAACCGAGACTGTCTGTCGAGACGTCGGGCCACGCCATCAAACATCGTCAGGACCATCAGACGGGCAGATCATGGTCACAGAACACTGAAAGGAAATGGTAAAAGGTCATGTGTGTTCATGCTGGTACATCATCTGGGTTATCAATTTGGCATCTTGCATCACAGACGTTTCATTGAATTACGCCCAAGTCATCAAGGCTCTGCAGCTGGCGCTGATGTCTTGGAGGCAGCTGTCTGCATCTAAAGCATCCAACTTTGTCGCTGTGGCTTTGTGTGTTGTTTCATTTTTTAAAATACCAGGCTGGAGCTTTTGTATGTTTAGCCCTGTAGTGTCTACTTAACTTACCGCTGCTCACACAAAATCACACTTGTGTCCTCCTCCATGATTCACTTGGCACCTACACTCAGTGCTGTGTTCAGGGGCAGTTGAAGCTTTTAGGACGAACGGAGGAAGCTGTGGTGACACAAAAAACCACAGGAAGCAGGTTAGAGTGGGGCTACCGTGCTGGGATATGCTGCAGACAGTTTCCTGAGTCTCCATTCAGGGTTTCCCCCAGGAAATTGTTTCGTTGAGGCGCCGAGCCAAACAGATAAAAAATCTTTTTGTCTCATGTTCGGCTTTTTAAGTAGATAAGCTTAAATATGTGGAATTTACTGTGTGAAAAAGTTATATTTTTACTGATGGTTTAACGTTGAAGGTTTGTTTTTTGTTAGCGGTGGAAGCGTTTAAGGGCCGTCGTGAACCACAGTCGATGTACCACAGGATAATATCAGTTTCACGCACAACACTGATTTCTAGACATGGATGTGAGCTCAGACATTGCTCATATAGCCTATGAAGAGTCTAGAGAGCTCCAGACCAACCTTACCAACGAATGGGAAGACATTCTTAGTAAAGAATGCTTTGGGAAACACGTGAAAATGTTAAGATAGAGAAAAAGTAAAGGTTAAGAATGACGTAGCGTTACGGAGGCTTTGGGGAACCAGCCCCTGGACAGTGGACAGGTAAATAAAACTTCAAATGTCTTTCCTTACGACGTTGATATATGGGTACGGTCTATCAGTGTGTTTCACCGGCCAAGCTCTGTGTTGGGTTTGATGCTATCTTTCATGTTCTGAGCTTTCATTATCCATGACCTCTCGCTGTCATAATGAGACAGGGCACAGATTTGTTAGATCAGCAGGTCATTAGTATCACATTAAGGATCTCTTACAGCTGAATGTCACCTGGAGTTATTCCACTTATTTTTCAGCAGCCTTTTATATTTTACTTGTTTTTGAATCACAGCAAGCAATACTCAATGATGGTGCTCTTAGCTGTAAAGATCTGTAAGATAGACCTGAGGTTATGGGGGGAGAGCAGTTTACCTAGAGGCACACAAGCAGTGCTTTAATGAGCAGGTGTGGCACTAGCACAGGGATATACATACATGCATATGGCGAGTTGACACATGTTTTTTCATAGCTGCAGAAGTTACTGACTGCAACACAGATCAAAAAAAGTTGCATATTTTATTAGGCATGATTTGCAGTCAACATGTTTGAACGACTGTGCGTACCATGGGTTGTGTTAGAAACTGTTGAATGTGAGCAAAACTGTTTACTTTCTAAGATTAAGTAGCTAATAACGGATGGGCCCTTCAAGTCAAAATTCTCACTTTACTCCCCCATGTATCAGGAGAAGCTGGAATTCCTCGCTAATGTGTATCTACTTCCTCCTTCACCTCCCAGATCCAGCTGCTATTTTTAACATGATGCACCAGAGCCAACTTTTCCCCATGTAGTGCTGCTATGCAAACTATAATCTGAAGCGTTGCTGTGTCCAACAATGAAAATCTTTGTTTACCTCATGATCACATCACCCTGTCACAGCTCTCTGCCAGGCAGCTCACAGTAAAACAGAACACATATTCTTCAGCATGACTTTTGTTAATGGTGAATAACCCATTCCAGACGGAGACCGCGTAAAGATTTTCTCACGGAGAAAGCCGAGCCGTCAATACGATCATATTTGAGCGTCGTGTTAATTTTGAACATCTCATTCCAGAAGCAGACGACTTCAGTCAGTCAGAGTATTTCTGGAGAGTTTGCCCTGAAGACTGGACTGTGATGTCTAATGAGGACCATTTCCTGACAAGCCTTTTCCTTGTTGACAATAGCGGCCACCCTGTAGCTTCAAGTAGATTTCCAGATAGATAATGCTAGTGTTAAAGAGAGAGAACTACTTTTTTGGTTTTAATGTAAAAAAAAAAGAAGCTCCAAAGCAGCCTCTTGTGTTGTGTCGTCCAAGTGCATACACTAATGTTTGTGCATGTGTCTGCTGAATCACAGACGATCCACGTATAGAAATATAGAAATCATTCCTTCCACTCCCTCAGGGTTAATTCCTGCTCCTGGTTTGGCCTGTGCATTTCTTGTTTATAAGAAATCATTAAGTTATACATTGGAGGATGGAGACAGGAATGCTGACACAGTTGAAATTTCATCACACTTTCAGCAAGTGAAATGTACGGATGGACTGATATGGTTATAGAAGGATGGATGGTATCATAATCTTTGATGTAATCTAAATTCTCCATCTCTCCTATTTGAATGCAAATGGACTGTCGATCCTGATTATGCACTTGCTTTCTCTTTTTCTCGTTGTGGGTCCTTGATTCTCCCGTCACAGTAATAGCACTGAATAAATGAAGGAATTGTATTCAATGTAAATCAAAAATATAGAGAGTATAGACATGCAAATGATATCTACATGTGTTATGTACACTGTTCTTCATGATACACCAAACCCAACCAAGACAAAGGGAGTTGTGTGTTGCTCCCACTGCTGCCGGAGTATCGTCATGTTTAATGTAGAGTAAAAGCGACTGCCAGCCAATGTCAAAACAAAAGCTCGGCAGGTTATCCTTCTGAAGTTATTCTTAGAATTACAGCTATTTAAATCCGTCTCTCCACCTACTGTACCTCTCTGTCATTGTTTGTCTCAAATTGTTAGATGAGCAACATTGTGGCACTGATGAGAAAAAAAATTTACTCGGCGGCGTTGGATGATTAATCCTCTAAATTAAAATTAATTAACAATAATGAGTAAAAACTGAAGAGTAATTCAGAAATCAGAGCTGTATAATCAGCAGCCGTTCATTAATCTGAATGTTACCATGCCATCAAGCCCATAAAGAGTATATAGTGGCACCATGAAATATTCACAAGGCGGATTTGTGATAATATTTGTTATATATGAAGTGAGAGAGTGAGTTGAAAAGGTTCTAGTGAGCTGTGATCATTGAGCCAGTGTTTTTCCATGGTCACTGCATGCATAATTGTCGCCACTTTACCTTCTACTCGCACTTTGATAAATGTGGAGTGGCAGGCTCATCCACCAGGCACACTTCAGGTTGGTTGTTCTGCAAAAATATTTTCAATAAAACAATCCGTAGCAACGAGCCATGTTGTGATGCCGTGTGCTGTGGTTTGGTCGTGTTTAAGAGGTGGTACCCGGGGACTGTGGCTGAGTTGTGGCAGCTGCAGCCTGTGTAGAGAGCAGCACAAAAACATGATACTATGCGTGTTAAAAAAGAAAATAGATCCGTCTTCCTCTGTTTGATAGCACCTCTGACCCACTATGGAGGAAGGAGACTCATTTTCTTCTCTTCCCCTTGGCTCTTCTCCATAGTTTAAAGCAGGGAATTGCACTATATATAACTTATTATAATTTGTTATATCAGGAAAATTGAAAGAATTTTCCATATTTTCTTCATTATGATCATTTTACAGGACAGTTAACAAAGTGAGATAAGTGGTTTTGCATTAGACTTAAAAATAGACTTCCTGTTGTTGAAATGGCTCTGACTGATGTGTGCTTTGAAATTCAGTTTTCAGGCTCTCTAAATAGCAGACGGGTTGTCATAGTGGGGGAAACGTAGGTGTTTCTATTAGCAAAAACAATGACTCTGTTTAATTTAAGCTTCTCAGTAACACTGAGCAAGCATACACAACAACAGGACCCTGAAATGGAAGCAGCTAAATCGATTTTATTATTTATTTCATTATTTACACCCATTTACACTTTTCCTACTGTTTCCAACCATGTTTAAAGGTCCTTACCACCTATATGTAGTTGTAGTCACTTATTAGTGTTACTAATGAGGAGTAAGTGTTGTTCTTGACAAATCGTGCTTCTGCATTCATTTATGATTTAAAAAGTATTAATAACCAAATGAATTACCTAAATTTAGGCTATTTATAAATATTTAACGAGGTTAATCTTATTGTAAAGTGGTATTGAATTTTAAATGACCCAATTGTAGTGCAAAAAAACCCCATCTATTTCTAGAGGTCATGCATGTCTACGTTGAAAAAACACCTAACTGTCATTTGTGAGGCTTTGTTCAGTTTGCCCTCTACAAGAGGACGTTAAATACCAGTATGAGTGTAATAACAACCAGGCTTGACTGGGCTTTTTAATCCATTTGAATTCAAATCAAGGCAGCAAAATACTCCACAAACAGGCTGTCAGAGCAACTGTGCTTTCAGCCACACACCACTGGCCTACTTTTTCAACAGCTCTCTCAACTGGATCCCACTTAACAAGCTATCTTGTTAAACCAAAGCCATATTCTTCCATTAAGAGCCCACCCCTCACAACACCCCAAACCAAAACATCCATCCCAGTCCTCCCCTCCGAAAACATGAGTCGTGATATGACAACATCTTCTAATCCCCTGCTCTTCGCTGCTGAGGAACACTCACATTTCCAACATGCTGATGTGAGATGCTGAAAGGGCTCCAGCTGACAGGCTGGTCAACCAAATAATCTGTCCCCCTCAAATCCCTCCAGTGCCAGCAGCAGCAGCAGCAGCAGCAGAGATGTGGTGGAATGAGCTCCTGATGCAGAAGATGAGGTGACATAGTGAGGCGAGGCCTGGCAGCCAGAGAGAGGGAGTTCAAAGGTGCTGATTCTTACCTTTAACAGGATCTTTAACACTTTAAAAATTAAAATATTTTACCAAATGGCACCAGTTGACACCAAGACCACCTTAATAAAGGATGATAACCTTTCATACATCCTTTTAAAAGGGCAAAGTCTTATGTGCATCCAAACTACCACGCAGCATCAAGTGATGTCATGTATACTACTAATTATAGAGTGCAATTTAATATTAGTCCTCTGACAAACAAGCGACATGCTAGTAGACGTTAGCACAGATTTGTCACAGGCTCTCTTTCATTGTCTGTTTCTGCTCATGTCTCTGTGGCAAATGGCTTTACATTCAAACCATCTCACCCATGGAATTAATTATAGTTTCATTATGGAGAGAACTGAAAGATGAGCATCCACACACACACACACACACACACGCTCACACACGCTCACAATGGACACACTCACAGGCAAGCTCATCACACTGTAGCCATGGCCTTGATGGCATCAGTGTTTCTGCCTGTTAATTTCAGCTGAGTAATTTCCTCGGCTTTAGTACAGAAAGGTCATAATTTGTTGCTTTCTCTCGTCTTCGGCATCACACGGCCGGCTGTGATGCTTTTAGAAGTGAACTCTCTCTCAGACCTCAAATAACACTGCCCTTTTTGTGAAGCTTCCCTCAGTCTCACTTCCTCACTGTCTACCAGAATGTGTGAACTTTGTGGTTTGTAATAAGAGAGGAGAATAATTTACAGTGCGGCCAGGACATCACCAAGGGTCTGACAAAAATCCATACAGCAGTTGTCAAAACCACACATGCCAACTGGCACATCATGGCTCTAGGTAAAAAGTCAATAGTTCCTAAAAGTCGGAGGGCTTTATCCTCTTCTGTGGACATTTTTTAACACATAGTCCAGGTTAGTTGTGACATACTCTGAGGTGAATTGAGGATTGTGACCAAAACAAGACATTTGAAGATAACGATAATAAAGCTGAGCAAACCGTGCTAGAAAAATTGAACATTTTGTGTGTCCCTGTGTGCCAATTGTTGTCGTAACTCCTGTAGCCATTGACTAACTTAGTTTACAGCTAAGTGCTACCACATTAGCATTGACAGCCAGTCTTAAAAATATCTACAAAGTCTTACAATGAACATGACATGAAGTTAGGTTAATTACGGAGCAGGCAGTGCTGTTGCAAAAATAAATGAGGCAAATAAATCATCTCATCTCAAGATGAGTTTTCCTGTGTGGATCACAGGGTGCTATTGTCTTGCATGTGGAATAAGGATTAAGCTGAAGATGCATATTCCTGAAAAATATTAAAACTGACCCACATTACAACCATCTCTGGTCTCCACTATATCAACTTTGTCACCTCAGCCAAGCATAAAAGGATTTTTGGCCTATTTTGCCTTGAATCACTCAGTTTGTGCGAAATTGAACATGTGGATTTAAACAGCTAGATGGAAATGAATAGTATTGTTTGTGACTGCAGTTTCATTTCAAAGCTTCATTATGCAGCAGCGTTTGACACTTGGATGGATGTGGTGGAGTTCAATATTCACCTATATTTTCAGAGAGTGTCTTTGCTGACACTGGGTAAATCTCAGCTTTCCAAGAGTATATATCCTGAAAGCTGAAATTCGAGGTTAGCTCAGGCCATAGATATGGATACTGGTTCTGGCGTTCTGACATCCTCCTATGTTGTTTTCCATGGAGACCATAGAAGCCAGTTTGGGCTTTGTGTTACGGCCCAGTGGCTGCTGGGCTGCTCAGCCATGATTAATTCAGGCAGGCCTCAGGGGAGAACAGCCAGGCTCGGTTACCCAGCCAGGGATCTGGTGTCTAGCTGCCACAAAGACCCTTTGCTGTAGCTGTGGCTGAGGCTGGAACTGGCATCCTTTCACACCTGTTCCTAAAATAGAGCAATGTAAATGATTGAACTGCTGAAGAAATTGAAATATTGTAAACCTCTTTGCCATGCACCAGTAGACACGTTGGATGTCCTCACATAGCTGTAGAAAACTGCATTTTAGTTTTAACTTGCATCAAGAATGTATCTGGCTGCATAATTCATTCGGTTCATCCGTTGTTTGAGTCTGCTGGTCAGTTATTACTCTAATTTGAGTCCAGCATGGACCAACATGGGGATAATCAGCTGCTGTGCAGTGTGTACCAGCCGTATAAACACAGTTTGTAAAGATGGCCGCGCTGCATTGTTCCAGGTTTAGAGCAAAGTGCTGCCAAGAGATAAAGTCCATTTGAATATGACATTTCAGTTTTAATGTCCACAAGCTCATTCCTGTTGTGAAAATACAGACCTGAAGAAGTGGATTGTACCACAGATGTAGGAAAACATTCATTCACCTGTTTGCATGATAAAGATAAAAACTGAAGTGTAGTGTGTGTGATTTATGAGCAACTGTGTGTTCACCGGTCCTGCATGACTCGCCAATCACATTCCCTGCATTCTGGAGAGCAAGTCCACTCAGGTCACTGAAGCAACCTGTTATGTTAAATGATCAGATCAGATACTTTAAATCAGGCTCTGCTCTGCTGTTTGTGTTGGCCACACACCCAGAGCTGTTTTCAAACGGCCTTTTGATTAATCACAACCCTCGTTTACCTGTGTTAAATCATCATTGTACTCTTTAATTAAAAATCTGTCAAAGTAATTGTTCATTTTGTTTTCAACAACGAATCAGGCCCGACGTCTGCCCTGTCTTCCTGGCCCGTGTGCCAGCCTGCCAGGTGTCTGTGTCACTGTAGCGTGGCGCTCTGCTCTGTCTCCATCCTCATATTTGCTCTCAGTCCCCTTGGTCGACTGACTGATGGATGGCTCATGGACGGTGTCAGGCTCATAAATCAACTGCTTTTGTGCCAAAGTGGCGCCGGGCACCCATTTATGGCGGACCTGGCTGCAGTCGGGGGCGTCCACTCTGAAGTTAGTTGACTCCACTGTGCAGACAGCTGTGTGATTTTTCAGTGAATTGCTAAACAGAGACAAAAATGTGAAGGAGTGAAGCATTGACAGCATGTACGTGTTATGAATGTTATATTATAATAGAGCTCTGATTTGTTGCCCGAGCAGGAAAGGTCGCTGTTATTATTCCTCCACTGGAACTTTAGTGTAATGTATAAATTAGCTAGTAGATAATGTTTTAGGTTTTATTTTCTCAACAGTTAATTCATCTATGCAAAAATATGAATTTTATTGGGATCTAACCAGTGCTGTTTGTTTGGATTTCTCCAGAGTCTGAGTTATCTGTATCTCTGGCCCCTCTCTCCCCTGAAACCAGCGACATGCTGTTTGTGCTATTCATAGCATTGAAAACTGCAGCAGTAAAAGCTTTCATTGGAACTACTTTCTACTAAATAAATCTGTTGTGTGGATTATCCAGAGTAGCCGGGCCATTGTTTTTTTTTTTCTGACAACGCATTGCTGTTGAATTTCTTTTAAATGCTGTGAGCACCACAAGTCTGCATTTAGAGATTGCACTAAGCTCCAGTGTGAAGGGGTGAACAGCAACAACCTCTCAAGTGGATTTCTTACCACCAATTTATGTAAAAGCAAAACTCTGCATGACTTGACAACACTGGGGTGAGAGGCACAATATGCATTATGGTAATTTGGATAAACAGCCCTTTAATAAATTTCAAAGCATTGTTGAAATCAATTTTTTTAATTTTTTTTTTTAATGCATGACTAAACTATGAGAAATAAACAAGTCCCTTAGAGAGAATTTATTAGGAGCAGTTTTGCTCTCAAATGCTGTTGTACACTAGAGTAAAACTCATCAACCCCAAAATAAGATATGTGATGTTAAATCCACAAACTGTCTGAACAGCGATGTTTAGATTTCTTTGTTAAAAAAATATTTTAACTCTGCTGTCATGAAACAGCACTTGCTCTTTGTTGGACCTCTTGGATGTCTCTCTATAATAAACGAAGGTCTTGACCTTATCCTGTAAATTGCCGTCAGATAATACTATACAAATGGTGCTATACAAGTAAACTTGAATTGAAATAATTAAATTGCCTGTGACACTGTACTGAGCATTTACAGAATGTTTGACCCATTTCTAGATTTAATCATCAATAAATTAATGTATCTCATAACAGACCACTAAAGATTACAGTGAACTGATACAGTTTGTTCTTGAATTGAATGTTAACACAGTTGTTATCACAGTAACAATGGCTGAACATGATTCTTTAATACATTAGGCATTTTATTATGACCATTTTCTAACATGTTTACATTATATCTTAAAACAAAGGCTGCACAGAGGTGATGGGACCTCTTTAAGCAGAGGTGATGAATAACAGCAGCACTCTAATGTTGATACTCGACATGAAAGAATAAACGGTTATCTGAGAGATGAGGTTAAAGAGACAATAGGAGAGCTGTGTGTCAGTGTTATCGTCAGTGTGTCCCCCTTGCTTCAGCCTCACCCCGGTGTCCCCTCTCCCCTCTCTCCTCTCTGCTATCTTGTACTCAGCACTCACACACAGTGTTATTCCTACCTCACTCATTTTAATGGGACAGTTTCCATCCCCTAGACCAAACAATATTGTTTTCACAGGCAGCGTGTTAACTGGCCGAGTACGACTATCACACTTTCTTTTTTTTTTTTCTCCAGTCACACCTCCTTGATTTTAAACATGACAGTCTTACCTACAATATTAATTTAACATCAACATTGTTATTTTCCTTATCTTTTTCTATTAGGCAGGGTTCAATAATAAAAATGTCATTGCAACTATTAAGAAAAGACAAATCATGACATTTATGGCCCATACAATTTATTTCCACACACAAAGAACATTCGTCCTCTCTGCCCCCCCACCCCCCATCCCCTCTGAACAAGCCTAAGCCTGGAGATCACTGCAAAGGCTGACTAACGTGGTGGGATGCATTCACTTGAATAGACTCTTGTGTTTTTTTTATTCAAAATACAGGCTTGTGTCGGTG
>OMNW01015416.1:0-15342 GCA_900303245.1 Selene dorsalis
AAGTTCAAACTCCCACCTCCTGAAACTATGAAGATAACAAAATCAAAACAACATGCCAGTTGCATATGTAATTTACTGGCTTTTCAGGCTCATCCACTCACTGCCTGCCATAACATGATTTCTCTTTTGGATTGGATTTAGACTTATTTTGTGTGAAGGCTTGCGTGTGAAAGACATGTCATTTGGTGTTCTGCTTTTTTCTTGCAAAACAATGTATATTAAAATTATTGTAGCCTTCTCACCTGCAACTTCTGCAACTTCTATAAAGTGGTGTGCCACTGACTTCAGTCGCATCTCCACTGCAGAGTCTAGTGTCCGCATCCTGACTGAGGAAGTGAAATATATTTCACAATAAGCCACAAAAGCTGCACATTTTCCACAACACACAGTGGTAAAGTTATGTACTGTGGGAAATCAGAGCTTCCAAAAGGGCTCAACAAATGAATGTCTCTACAACTTGGCAGATTCAGTACAAGTTCCTCATTGTCTTATTGACACTGCTGCACTGTTAGAGTTTCAAACACCATGCTTTGAGGGCTTCTTTGAAAAAAAAAAAAAAATCATGATTTATATATTTTACTGTAATAGAACAGGCTACAGCACACCAGTATATCATCAATCAAGATTGATTATATAAGAACTTGCACTTCCAGGTTCCTATTTAGTTTTTAGCCAAGTGCAATGTGAGCATTTCACTAATGAATCAGCCAAACATGTTCAACTCTACTGTGTAACATGCAACAATAACCTGATCATGTAATTCTCCCATATGCAATAATAACAGTGCATGGACTCACTATGCTTTTATACTGGTATACTTTTTATCCTGTTTGTATTCATTTATTGTTAAGACTATAATGTGCCTATTGCAGTTTGTTATTAATTATGTTCACTGTAGATACTATTGCATGTACCACGTAATAATTAATATTGAAATGAATCACTCAGTTCAATCTATTGCATTGCTGATATAGGCTGCTTCATTGTAGAAGAAGTAGGCACCAAACTGTGCAGATGGAGTCACTGTAAATTGTGTGAGCATTATCGCCACCAAGTGGCTGGTTTGAAGCATTGCACCTATTGCACCTTAAGCAAACCCGGGTGCAGTGGCTGCAGTGAAAGGGTGAATCGGGTCATGCGCACCAAAGCACTCGGGTCATCCGCAGAAAGACACGGGAAGTCCATCTGACCGTCCGAGCTTAGCCTACATTTGATTCTCTTGCATGGAGCTCATCAATGTCTTTCAACAGCTGGAATCATCAGGCGAGTAGGGACCCGTTGTTCTCTAGTTGACTGTGGCTCTGGACCAAGAAAAGCTGAATCCCCCCTCATCCACCCCCCACCCCGTTGGACAGAGGCAACATGACGGTATGAGCCTGTTGAAAAGGTGGGGCTGGGTAATTATCTCATCCCCTTTGTGTAACTTCATTTACCATGCTGCAAAGGTTTAGTTAAGTACAGACCAAAACCAGTTTATGATGATTATGAAGGTGATGATGATGGTGGTGGTGGTGGTAGGACGTGGGAGCTATGATGTCACCTTTCTATATCCAAAGTGTGCTGTTCAACTACAAGATGCAAAAAAGGCCTAAAAAGCCATTTGTCTATTTCTGTGCTCACTTGCTAACAAAACTGTACACTGACTTTTTTTTTAATACAGACCATAATGTTGGGCTCCTCTGACATTTTAAAGTTTCATCTCCCCACCCACGGTGACTCCATCCTCAGCAAAATGAATGCTCTGCGGGAGGCTGGCAGCTTCTGTGATATCACACTGCTCCTCGGTGGACCCCAGCACGCCACCGTCCAGCCTCTCCACTTCCACGCTCACAGACTGGTGCTTGCAGCGTCCTCGGATTTCCTCCGTGACCAGTTCCTGCTCCACGAGGGCCAAACTGAGCTGAGCTTGGGTGTAGTGTCCAGCGTGGAGGTTGGTAAGAGACTGCTCCTGTCCTGCTACACCGGAGTCTTGGAGGTACAATACAATCTGCAGCTTCTCTAAACTCTGTTCAGTCGAATATCGCCACATCCCCAGGTCTGTCACTGCCCTAAAGTAGTCCAGAGCAGGCCTCATGTTTCAAGATGAAATTAAAAACACAGCAGACAAGATAAAACAACAGAATAAACAGTTATATAATCAAAACAAACATACTGTAACAACAAGAACTTGTGGATGACTGGGATGACTTTAATCCAGGTTGTAATACTGTTCTTGGATGTAGCCTATGTTTAGAGATCACAAAGTGCATGTTTGGTTTGAGTAACTTCTGTGATATCTATTACTGCCACAGGTCCCTCTGAGGCAGCTGGTGGACTACCTCATTGCAGCGAGTGCGCTTCAGATGAACCAAGTTGTGGAAAACTGTTCCCAGGCTGTGTCCAAGTACTTCAGTCCAACTCTGGCTTTCTTGAATCTGGAGAGGCCATCAGAGGAGAAGGAAATCCTGCTGCCAGACAGTGGCTGGCCAGGCCCCAGTTCCAAAAATCAGGAGGAAAGGGATGCGGCCCAACCCAGCGCCAGTATCCAGGAAACGAGTAACGAGGGAGGGGGAGTTATTGTGATTCAGTCAAAGTTGAGGGTGAGTCAGGCAGCCAAGGTGGATAACCGTGGACTAAGAGAGGTTAGAGAGGACAGGAGGATGGTTAAATCTAAAATAGAATCATCAGAGGACACATCATGTTGTTTCACCAAGCTTCAGCCAGAGGAAGGTGGAGGCATCCTGGCTGCTCACACAAACAAGCCTCACTATCCTGCCTTAAGATGTAAGCAACACCCTCCTACAGCTGCCCAAGATCATGCATCATCCACAATCATAGGAAGTTCTGCTCAATGTGAAGAGTTGGTCGCCAGCTCCCAAAAACCAGATGGAATTCTTTCAGTCACAGCTCAAGAGCAAAAATGTGGAGAGTTGATAGACTCCAATATATCTGGCCTCTCTAGAGCACATCTCTCAAAGAGTCCTTGCTCTGGAGATGAGCCTACAGCAGAATCCGGTGACACATTGATCCAGAGACCGTACCTGTGTAGGAGGTGCGACAGAGTCTTCCAGCACCTGGAGAGCTACGTGGCACACTTGAAGGAACACAGACAGTATCTGTGTTTGGTCTGCGCAAAAGGCTTTTCACGGAAGAGTCACCTGTGTCACCACGTACGCATCCACACTGGTGTCAAGCCTTACAGATGCCCGTTGTGCCACAAGTCATTTTCTCAGAGAGCCCTGCTGCAAGACCATCTCAACCTGCACACAGGGGACAGGCCGCATAAGTGTAATTACTGTGCTGTGCACTTTGCACACAAGCAGGGCCTCAGACGCCACCTGACAAATATTCATTTCAAGAGTAGCCTTGAAAACAAGCTGGAGGAGGCAGTGGACTGACAATGAAGGAGCAGTCTGTTTTTTTAGTTACAATGCAGTTGGTTTCAGTAATTGTTTTAAGGTCCCAGAACACAAAGGAGGCAACACAACACAACTTATCCTGTTTAGGGTAATAAAGAAAAAGGGATGTCAATTAAGAAATACATTTTGTGTTATATTGATTTTGAAAAAAAAAAAAGCTGAGTACATATGATCTTACCTCCTGCTACCCCAGTGTCTTCCATTATACAGAGTGAGAATCAGTGAGTTAATGCGTCTGCTCTGTAACATCTGGTCAATGGAAAGTAGCAGGTTAAGGATCCCTCTGAGCATTGTGCAGCGTTTTCCTGATCTCCGTCAGTACACTCCAGTAAATTAGCATGCATAGAACAAATTCCATTATGGTATATCATCTGCCTTGTAAAACTGTGGATGCATCGTCATGGGTTGAGACAAACATTGTTTCCAACACCTTTAAGAAAGCTGCTGCATTTTATAGTGTACAGACAACAACAAAAAAGAGCTGATAGATAGATAGATAGATAGATAGATAGATAGATAGATAGATAGATAGATAGATAGATAGATAGATAGATAGATAGATAGATAGATAGATAGATAGATAGATAGATAGATAAACACTGCTTCACCATTTGACCCCGTTGAAATTGAATTGTATGCAGCTCACTGAGCATTACGTTTTAAGTAAATGGGTTGTCCCACATGGCTGAGAGGGTTTCCATGCCCTCTCTCACTCCATTCCTTCCCTTCACATGTCTCCTTTTCTCCTTCTTTTATCCTTACGGCCCAGAAATGTCATCGTCACTCATCTCAGTGAATGAAGCACTAGCTGTCGCCCTCCGCAGGGCATCCAAGACGCCACAGGCAGGAAATTTGTGAGTGGAGTGTGCATATTCAGTACAGAAATTACAGTGACAATGTGAGTGAGCAAGGGAGACAGAGCATAACTAGACACAGACAAAGATACAGCAAAGAATATGAAGTGAATCGGTCACACTCTATTTGTGATAGAAAACATTGGCTGGATAAAGTAATAACTTTGACATAGTTTGGTCATGTGATCAGTCCACGAGTGTCAGTATTGTGTCTGCCTGAAGCTCATGCACACAGAATTTTAAACAAACACACAGAGACAAACAGAAATGTGCCATTCAGAGCACCTCCATTATGAATGAGAGACAGGGGTATGAAATATGAGGATGATGTCATCAATGGGAAATATGGAGGAGTAGATGTGAAAATGGGAATGAATAACAGAAGAAAAGGAAAACAAAAAGACAGTAGAATATTGAGAAAAATGTATAACCTAAAACCTAAATTTCACAGGAATGTGTGAGCCATCAGTTTATCTGTCTCCTCGGATCATAGAAGAAAGTACGGTTTCATGCACCTGTGCCCACAGTTTGGCAAGAGGTCACAATGAGCCGCAAGTAAGGAGCATGAAGGTGACACAGCAGCACTTATCACGCCTCCTAAACCACTGCTGAAGTGCCCTTGAGCAGGGCCTTCAGTCCCCCCCAGGTGCTCCTGTAGAGCTGAGTGGAGCAGTTCAGTGGCCGACAGCTCAAACAGTGGTAGCTCAGGTGTGAGTGTGTGTTTGCGTGTGCGTGTAGGGAAGGCAATTTTTGAAAAAGATGCTCTCAGCGAGACTACCTCTGAGTGAGAAAACTATAAACATCACAGTGAAAAGAGCTTTTGTCTGATGTTTCTAAGGCTTTCCAAGCTAAAAAAAAAGAAAAAAAAAGCTGAATGATCTTTCAACTAAATGGGAATTCAAACTAATATTCAGATACCAAACACTACTGAAGATAGATATTTGGACAAATAATTCTTTAACGTGATTTTGTAATGATTTTAATGTTTTGTTTAACTTTGTGGTCATACATGACACATCCCATGTGCCCAGTGTGATAAACCAGTTGTTCTTCTTTTTGATTTGATTGAGTTTTCTGTAAAGCTCTTCTGTACCTGCCAGTAGCTGGACCACTGGTGACCATCTTTCATCGTGTAAAACAAGATTTTCAATGGACCAAAGAAAATTAAACAGAGCGTTTTTAGGAATTGCAAGTCATTTGCAAAACAAAAACTCACTAGTAGGGCCAGATTTTCTCGAAAACCCCATAATGCCGTTAGTTTTCTCACCAACTAGTTTAAAGGTGAGGTGTTAAACATTAATTTGTGCTTTTACTGCAGGTTAATATTACAGTGGGTTAACCTCCTGATCCCATGTCTGCAAGACCAGCTAGCCACCTAAATAATAACCAGCTGCTCGATTACACAGCTCACTCCAGCCTGTGAGTCACACAGGAGTGAAGCGCCCAAATCAAACATCCAGAGAATTAGCTCCAACTGTTACTTAACATATCCAGACTCACTGATGGGCTCACACGAGTTTTAGTTCCTTCCAGTCTTCGATGCATCACTTTGTTCAAACCAAAGTGACTTTCAAAGCAGCAGCCAAGTTACATGTGCCAGCAGGAATGAGGGACATTTGTGGTGCAAAATATGGCAGATCTTAGATGTTGCAGAGGCAGCGACGTTTTATAGTCTCTGTCTTCTCGGTTTTGCTGCAAGAAGGATGCATCATACCATAAAGCTCATGTTCTGTGCTTTTGACAACATGACAGTTGTGAGTTTTAGCCTAGAGAGAGCGGCGCAGGAACAATTTTCTGCCCTGTTAAGCAGACTAGTCCCTTAATCCTGAAGTTTTCATTCTCTACATAGGAAACATTAACATTATTAGCTGAAAAATATAATGCAGCACAGATTTTGATTTCCAGATAGCAAAGTGAAATCACATTATAGGCTTTCCTCTGCTGAAGTGAACAGCAGGTCGCTGTAGTATGTCACAGTCCTGAACACCAGAGGTAAAGACAGATGGCCAAAGAGCCTGTTAAATGCTACGGAGGTGCCAGGTTGAATCCATTCAAATGTGCAGGATGAAGCCAGTTAACTAATAGGATTACACATTTATAGGCTATAGTCAAGTTAGTTATTATTTTATTGACCAATACAAGATTCCTAGTGTGAGTTAAACCAGCAATAATAATGACAATATAATAATAAGACAATTGAATGTACTTTAAAATAGCCTAATAATGATAGCTGTAATTTAAATCACAACCAGCGCGATTTCAACAGGGTCCTTCGTCGTCGACCATAATAAGTGTGTGTTATTTAAACCTTCCCTGACACATGGTCAGGCTCCGGGGGAGTAAGTATAGATGGGGAGGGCGCGCTGAGCTGTTTTTTTCTTCTACTTCTCTAAACGCAGAGCTGCAGCACAGCGAGCGGGAACCACATTAGTTTGTTTGTGTGTGAACTTCCTCTCGACAGACGCACTTGTCGAAGCGCATCCTCTAATGCTGCTGGTGCTGCTGCCGCCTCTTGGTATGTTCCTTTAAAACCAGACAGCCCACGCCTCGAAAAGCGGCTTGTTCCGGCTTTGCCCCTTTACATCTTTTTTATCCTTGCTCACGACATTAAAATAGTGCCTCGCGCTGCTCCTCTGACAATTAAGCACAATATGTGTTTTTGTCATTTTTTGAACTGTCGGGATAAAACCAACATAATTGCGTCTCCGGGACTCTCGAGTATGGATGATGCGTAACCGTGCAGCAGCTCTGTGGTCGTGCATCAACCCAGTGGTGGTGGTGGTGGTGGTGGTGAGATGCAGTGAGGCGCAGTTCAGGCACCATCACCGGCGGAGCGATACTACCATCTCCTCTCAGCTCCGGTTCGTCAAGCTGAGGGTGTGTGGCTCGCTGTACCTGAGCTGAACGTGTCCATCACGTACTTTAAGGGGGGCAGAGGATCAAAACCGGACCAAGGGACCTGTGTCTAAATGCTGTGAGATGCAGTGCCAAACCGCTCTCGCATCGAGAACCGTCTCCCTGGGCTGGCTGCTGCGGCTTTTTTGCATCTGATGAAGATTGTTTTTTAATTATCAATTTATTTGATGCGGTCCTGTGGATGTCTATGAATATGTTTATCCTGGTGCCCTGGCGTAGTGCGTGAGGTAAGTGACTTTATCCAGAAGTGCGCGCTACTTTCTCCTGCTCCTCTAATTAAGATTTTGTTTGACGGGTGCACTTGTTTTTATTTGCCTCCAGTGAAGATGAGAGATCATTTAGCAGATCCAGATCTCAGGAATTACATAATTAGACCTTGAAGTGCTCATCACCAAATTTCTGCAACTGGTGCTGATGATGGAATATTACAAGAAGCAGGTTGTATTGAAATGACGGGCCCGTTGCTTTCAGTCAGTTTCCAATGCAAACCGGGGGTTTATTTTAGAAAGAGTTGAGACACTCATCGCATGGCTTAAATGCAGCATGAAACTGTAGATGTGCTGCTGTTATGGGGGAAGACTGGTTGGTGCTTCAGTGTTTGGCTCAAGCATGGTGATAGGACTCCGTGCAAATTCATATGTAACACCACTTAAAGTGACTCCTGAGCTCAGGTGTTGCATATTACATATACTGTAGCCTTCAGCTTGAAATGCAGCACTGTCATCATAAAGTTGAAGTATGCAGCAGCCTGTCATGATGGAGGCTCCTCTCTATAACCTGCTGATTTGCAAATTGGAAGCAACCTGATATTCTGACAGTATCACCAGCTGATGTTTGCCAAAGATCTCTTACAGCTCAGGTGTAATGAGGAAGGCCTCCACTATATTTATGTTGTATTATACAACAGCATGGGAGCTATATATTTGCCCTGCCTCCCACCCAGACACAACCCCCACACACTCTGATAACAGGCATTATGAATAAATAATCTCGCAGACCCACATACCCCTACTGTACACTCAAAAACAAGTGAGCAGACTTGTTGAACCCATTGTACTAATCCTTTTTTTAAATTATAGAACAGCACAAAGCAAATATCAGAGGAGAACTTCCTCACTTTGGCACCATGGAAACTCCTGTTTCTGTGCAAAACAAAACCATAAACTGTGTGTATGATGATAATGCGAGTGTGTGATGTGATTTCTCCTTCGCAGACTGCTTGTTGTGTGTTTGGTTGCCTACACGACCCATCCTGCTGTTAACCGGTCTTTGCGTGCCTGTTGAGAGTCTGTCAAGAGAATAACAAGCTTCGTCAGTTCTCTGTGTTAAAGTTTAACTTTCTCTTCATCGCTTACGTGCTGCTGTGACAGCCATTGCTTTCACTTTACACCCAAGTAGTGCAACAGAAAGTAGGAAGTTCAGAGCTTTTGTTCGTATAAACACATTCTGATTTATTTTTTTCCACTTTGTTGTCAACATCGTAGGAGCCATGCTCGATTTACTGTACGTTCTTCTTAGTTTACATGACTATAACTGATGATGCATACAGTATTTGAGGGTTTTTTACATTTTTTTTAGCAAGGTGGTGGGTGTGAAGTTTCAGTGTTGTGCGAAA
Organism: Selene dorsalis; assembly: GCA_900303245.1. NCBI lineage: Eukaryota > Metazoa > Chordata > Actinopteri > Carangiformes > Carangidae > Selene > Selene dorsalis. The sequence continues at coordinate 8,784 of OMNW01015416.1, forward strand.
ACCCTCTACACTCTTCCCAGAAGGCTGTGCAGTTGGGTTTATGTTAAACTTCTGGCTGTAGATCATGCTGCTGAAGGGCTGCGCAGGTTATGCAGATGTACTGTATTTGGGGGAGAAATTTAAAAGGGCATTGCCATGTATATGAAAGTGCAGCAGAGTGAGTTGTAAATACCAAAGCTGGCTCATTAAAAAAGTGTGTGTGTGTGTGTGTGTACGTGTGTACACATTGCATATTTCAAAAAGTGAGTATACAACAGTAGTGTTTGTTGTTGATATGCTCCTCATAGCGATTACACCGACATCAGTTACATGCATTTTCTCTCTCTCTCTCACACACACACACACACACACACACACACACACACACACACAGACTTATGGAATGTTCTAATTCAGGGTCTTGGTGACGTGAAAAGGACTAGAGGGTGCTCATATTACTTCAGCTCATGGTCCATGGTGGTGTGTGTGTGTGTGTGTGTCTGTGTATAGTCTCTATATGGATGCATCCATTTATTATCCTCTTTATCCATGTGTAGCAGAACACTTTCTAATATGAGCATGAGTGTTCATAGTGTTCATCCATCATATGACGCAGGGTTAATTCAACAACAATGAGACAGCTCCTACCTTTTCTCCACTACTGGTTGTTGTCGCTCTACAAACTGGCTAAACTTTTTTACTTTTAGATGACTCAGAAAACATAAAGCAAGAAATAGAGGATGAAGGGAAAACACTTCTGAAGATTTTACAATAACTTACATAGCATTGCCATTGTTTGGCTTAAAATCCTAACTCTTCACTTCCACCTTAACACAGTAGTCGGTGGCGCCGGTGTCCCTGATGTGTCTCTGCAGATACTGGGGTACAACAGAGATAACTGTGCCACCTCACTCCGCTGGGCCCACAGAAATACTTGAGTAGGAGTTGCAAAGTGACAGTTAAATGTCAAGGCAGAGCACAATCAGAGACTAATGCCCTCAAGTGCAGCTTTGATAAGCCTCCTATTGGCCCACTGCTGGATTCTGCTTCCTTGCAGTTGTAGTTTTTATGGGAATGAATGAATACTGTGGTTAAAAACCTGAATCATGCGCAGTGCTGAGGCTGAAAGATCAGAAACATGTCACCTGTGGACCGTTATTCTATAAGAGCTGTGATAGGCTGAGACCAGTTATATTTTTATGCTTCCTGTAAAGAATCATATGAAACAACAGGTTTTTTTTTTTGTTTTTTTTTTAGCTTCATACCAGAATAACTCTACCTGACTGTTTTTTTCTACCAGGCCTTTTTCCTTCACTGGCACTGCTCAGACATGGTGATAAGATCTGGCAATGTGAGAACATCAACCTTTACCCTTAAGTTAACCTAATTTTAACTCAATCATAAACCTAAACCTAAGCCCGAAATATAAAGACTGCAAAGTGCAGATGTCCTGAGATGGTAAAAGCACTTCATACATCAGAGTAGTGATAAACAAACTCAAAACAATCTCCAATCTTGTTCTTTTTCTTTCTGTCTGAGACATGCCAAGGAAACTCCAGATGCCCTTCCCTGCTCAGACGGGGGCCAAGTGAGGACTCACTGTCCTGAGCCAGATGATAGCTCGCCAACTGTTGGCTGTTAAGACACAATGTACTTCTCATCCTCCGCTCAGTGGAGTGGGCGGCTCAACGGGCCAGTACAGTAAATCACTGCTTAGGTCCACAAAGCCTTCTTTCAACAATTTCAGGGGTATTTTGCTCTTTAAAAGTGGACACGTAACATGATGTGTCTGTCTTGATGCAGTGGGTGTTTGAAATGGCACACCCTCAAGTTTCACTTCACTTCAAAGATTACAATAATTATGTTCTGTGGGTACCAAGCTGCAGGCACAAACAAGTCAGAGAGAATGAAAACAGAGCTCATAGGTCAATTTCCTCATTCTAAGATCATCGGCGAGGGAAAAGAACCTGATGAGGAAGTTGAGGTCTGCTGTAATAATACAACACACCCACCTCTCACTGTCACAAGACTGCACTTACTCACAACTGTGGGGGCTTCATGTTGCATGTTTGCTCACATGAGTGATGATCCATTCATGCAATTAATAGAAGTTTTGAGTGCATCATATTCTGTATTCCCCATGTCATGTGAGGATTAATGCAATATTATTAACCTAACTGGTGCAAGTGTGTGTGTGTGCGTGTGTGTGTGCGCGCGTGCGTGCAGGAATGTCTGCACAGAGACAGTGGTAGGGAACGAGTTCTATCCTGCGAGGGAGTCATTGTTGAACAGGATGTAGCAGTTGCTCAGAGCGGGAACAGGTGGCCGTCAACGTGACTACAGCCAGGGAGTCGCTGTCAACAGTTGCCCCTGGAGTTTGCACAACTTCCCGGGTTTGCAAGCTCGCAGAGAGAGAGAGAAAGAGAGAGAGAGAGAGAAAATGGGGCGAGTTTTCTCCATGGCTCTCACGCGCCAAGATGGAAAAATCCCCACCATCTTCGCCTCCAAACTTCCCCCTCCCTCCCTCGCTCCCTCCCCTCACTCTTCCTCACACGGTGCTTCAGCACTTTGTGGGCCACAATAGCGGTAATTGCTGTTATATTTGGGCTCCTCGCGGAAGGAAATATGATCCACGGGGATAGAGCGGAGCTGTCCACGCGGCCGAGGAGGCAACGCAGGCGCCGCGTGCTGCTGGCAGTTTGGAAGGTGCGTAAAACTGCTGTGATAATTGGCAGATCGCCTTAGATTGGCTGTATATCTCTTACATATTTATAGATATGATGTGAACATTGAAATAAATTCTCTGATGAATTTAATGTGCCTTAGCCTGCAGCTTGTGCGTAATGGCACAGTTCCTCTTTCTCTCTCCATTGCACTTTGTCTTTTAACGCGTTCATAAGAGACTCTGTAGTAAGTTCATTTTTCATTACAAAAAAGTTTGTTACTCAGGATTGATTCTTCCAAAACGTCTTATTATTATCTCTTTATTTTGGGTTGGTATTGTTCCGGACATTTTATACGGAAGTAAATACACAGGTTTTTGTAAACAGGTCCTGCTCTGTGCGCATGGAGTGTGAACATGGCTACACTGGGCCTCACACTGGCTGCAGTTTGTTTTCAAAACTGGTGTAGTCCCTAAACTGGGGTGCTTTGTCCTCCCCCAATGTCAGTTTTTTTTTGTACTTATCTCCCTCTGTGTGTGGATGTGTGGGTGCATTATTTTACTGTATCCCTAGCCCTGTTTGAATAGATAATTCCCAAGCTTTTTTGTGGCACCTGCTCTCCCAGGGCTACAGCTGTTATTTCTGGTGAGCAGTTTAAACAGATGCAACAGGCTCTGAAAGCAACAGGTGCTGGCTGTCTGCACGCTGTGTCCAAACCGCTTCGCATGACTCACTCAAAAGGATAGTGGTGTTCTTGTATGGTTCCATGTAGGCATATAAGATTCTGCTTTTGGTTAACGGGATAAGAACTCAAATAGCATACAGGAGGTCACAGAAAGAGTGACAAAATAGCCTATTGTACTGAAGTGTTATGTAAGAGCAGCACATTTCCTAGGCCTGTTTTCAAAATCTGTACACAGTGGAATATTTGAGTAGTAAGTGACAAGAATATAATAGAAGTGAGAATGTGTAGAAAAAAAAACGAAAGCATGAAGTATGAATCAACACAAAACTCTGTGGTGGTGTTGTTGTTATTGTGGGTTCATCACACATAAGCAGGTGGATTTTAAGCCCGCAGATCTCTGCAAAGGTGAAGCAGGTGGATGTGCATGTGATCAGCCTCTGCAGTTCTTTGAGTTTCTTTTTTGTCATTTAAATTTTTATTGAATTTTTAAGAAACATATAAAGTACAGGGTTAATGATACAGGTGTTGGTTTTGTTTTTGGTGTATACATCCTCTGACATGTCATATAAAGAATGAAATTACAAAATCAAAACAAATATATCACATATTAAAAAAATCCAGTCGATAAAGAAGAGTGTGCTAGTTCTGAGGCTTTAACACACAATATTAATACATAACACCATTGCTATGCCTACCAAAATATGAACCCTGTGTTCATGTGGAGGTGTGGGTCAGCTGAAGCATGAACCCCCCCACCCCTCACCCCTGTCCATAAAAATCACCTTAAAATGTTGTTTCTATGGGGTGGCTGAAGTGTTTATAGACTTGACTGAGAGCCATAATATAAAAATACTGTGCAGGCTTCATGCATAAAGTGCAGTACATAACAATCAGTTCAAAAATAGTAAGGTTTGAAATTTAAAAACATGGGAGATTTAATAAGAGTAAAATTATTATTATCATTATTGTTATTTGTATTATTATTATTAGTTAGTATTATTACAATAACTATCCTACCTCCCTCCATCCATAAGTCAGTTGATGCTGGTGTGTTATATGTATGTTTTCATTCATCTGTCTTATGTGTTGAGGCATTGTGGCTGGGTCAGCACTTGTGGACTCTCCACCAAATAAGCTGAATGGGAGTCAGTTGTAGATGATCTTTGGAAACATTTGACATGAACAAAGACTTTGCCTTTCACCGTAACAAAAAGTTGGTTTTATTCAGCCTTATTCAAGCCTCAGTCTGTCTGTGTTTGTCAACAGTCTGCGCCATGTTTTTCCCTGATTCATGCACTGTTATTATGATTCAACATGAGATATGTTGGGAGGAGATACCATGTTCTAAAGAGCAAAAGTGAAAGCAGAGATGATTCTGTGTGACTGATCTTGCTCTCAAATTATTGTTAAGTCATGGAGTTTTATTTTTAGACTCTGCGGTCGTTTATTTGTCTCCACCCCTGTTCTTAAATGATCTTGTACCTTTTGTGCAATATGCATATGTTGGCCCCTGCACAACATACTGTATCTTTATCTGTCAGTTCTTTCAAGGTAGGGCTAAACAATTAATTGTAATTCTACCAAAATCGCTTTTTTTTCATTTAAAATTAACCATGGCTTTTGCATATGGATCAGCCCTTTTATAGAGAACAAAACAAGTAAACACTTTACATTTATACTGTAGCCTACTAGCTGTTGTGGAGATTATGTTATTGTAATTGTATGCACAATAGGATTATACTGAGTCAGGATTATGTTGTTATAGTGATGAGTTATACCATATGGTGATATGTCTGCAGTCATTTTTGCGCTGGTCAGTGCACAACAACTACCAATTAACTCTAATCCCAAGTAAGCATTATATTGTAAGCAACTATAAAGAGTTTATTAATGTACAGCAATTTAGATAATAACATCTTAAATATGTGTGTTACTACAGCTGTGTTTTACCATATTCTTTTTCAAGATTTGTATATATACCCACATCCGGATGAGGGTGTTTCACAGGAAGACAACTGTGAACGAGTTAACTGCTATATATCATTATGTCCTCTCCCCCACAGTCACCGTCGGCAAGCAGGTGCTGTTGTCGGGGCTCGTTGACATGCGTTCCCCCTGAGCTTGGTGACGCCTCCCTCAGTGGTGTGGTGGCAGGATGCCAGTGCAGGCAGCCCAGTGGACAGAGTTCCTGTCCTGTCCCATCTGCTACAATGAGTTTGACAGCAGCGGCCACCAGCCCATCAGCCTGGGCTGCTCCCACACGGTGTGTAAGACCTGCCTACACAAACTGCACCGCAAAGCCTGCCCCTTTGATCAGACACCAATCAGCACGGACATCGACATGCTGCCGGTCAACTGTGCCCTGCTACAGCTGGTTGGAGCCCAGGTGGGTCAGAGTGGACGCATGTTTGCACGAGTGTCAAATGAGACGGTCACAGGAAGACAAACTCTAACTGCTACCCTCTTTCTAATGTCTGGTGTTACCTGTGCGTGTTGTGATGTGTGCTTCTTAGGTTCCAGATGTGCAGCCGGTGAGCCTGAGTTGTGCAGCGGAGGTGGAGCACTATGAGGTCTGCAGGGTGTGTGTAGAAGAGCTGGCTCTCTACTTGAAACCAATCAGCGGAGCAAAAGGTAGTGGGCACGTTTGTGTGCGCATGTAAAAATTTGAGATCATTGGACATTTGCGAAAGCGAACGAAGCTCTTTGTATGTATTGCGCGGGGGATGCAGCCGAGGTGCCTGTGGAACTTGGCATGCATGCTTCTCACACTTTCCATGACGCCTGAAAGCTTCTGTACTTTTACAGTACCGAAGGAGTCTTCAGCTCTTTGCATAATCAGATGAGAAATATTGACTGAAATTGACCAGTGGTTCCGTTTTTTGTGCAGCCAATTCTGGGTGACACTGCCATGGTAGCATTCATCATTCTTGGCTAATAACATCATTTGGACAGTTGAAACGCATTAATGCCAAAAAAGGAGAATTTGGTGGGAGGATTTAAGTAAGATGAAGCTTTAAACTTCATCCCTTCCACTGAATGCACCATCAGAGCTGCAGGATAAGCTGCTCCACTCTTCTTTTTGGGGGCCGAACCAGGTTTCTTTGCTTTATTTTAAACCAGAATTAAACTGATACAAAATGAATCAATTTGAATGTAGCCAATAGCTTAATGTTCGTATTGTGATGGAGCTCTACAGATACACTGATTAACCACAGACGTTATCACCCACTGC
>OMNW01015416.1:15896-30348 GCA_900303245.1 Selene dorsalis
TCTCAGTTAATCTCGGCTCTGTAGCTTTCCCTGAGATATTATCAGTCAATGTAAAAAGTAATTACAGAGAGAGTGGTGCTTGACTGCTAAACACCCAAACTGTGAGTTTAATAAATTGCTAGTCCCTCAGTCGACTGGACTCGTGTCAAAAAAATTGCCATTTTCGATTGCCTCATCAAAGTGACGGCTGGTGCTGGTGCCTGGTGCCTGGTGTTCTGTGATGATTACTCATAGGGCAGATTCTGAATGGGAAACTGTTTCTCATCATGATAAGAGAATGAGATCATTTAAAAGTCTGAGGACACCTGGTTGTAAGTGTTGAAAATCAATGGCGAGAAAATTCAAATATGTGTTTGTGCTGAACATTTTTCACTGATTCTTCTTCTCATGCTCTTTGTCTCTGTCTCGCTTCTACCCATCACCATCCCAACCACTTGCTGCCGCTCTCTCCCCGTCCCAACGCCACCACCCTCTTCTAACTCTTCCTCGTCAGCTATGCAAGAAGATGCGCTGAAGCTGGTTTTACTGGCTTTGGAGGACGGCTCAGCTCTGTCCAGGAAGGTGTTGGTTTTGTTTGTGGTGCAGAAGCTTGAGGCTCGGTTCCCGCAGGCCTCCAAAACCAGTATAGGCCACGTGGTGCAACTGCTCTACAGAGCCTCCTGCTTCAAGGTACTCCACAAGCAACATGAATGAGCACATATACACTGACACACACTAAAAATGTGCACATAGAAGAACATGTGAGCAGGCCACACTATTAACAGCTCCATTTATACAGAATAAGCCGCTGGCTCTTTGAATGTAGTCTGTGTCAAAGTGAACAAAAGATCCTCAGTTTGCTGCTGTCCCAAGAACCCACGTCATAATAAATGACCTGATTAAATGAAGGGTATTTAAATAGATCCTCATTTACCACCACACATTTCTTTACCCCAGAGACAGAGCTTCAGAATGATACTATTTTATGTAATCAGTTGTAAAGGTGTTTTCCAGGGCTGCTATTCTTGTCAGCTAAGTTTGACATTTTCCATGGAATAATACCCAGAATTTATACTAAAATATCAAAGCTAAACATTTCCTGAGTGAGCTTTGGAAACCCCCTCTCAACTGCAGATTGTGGTACAAATTAATATGACCCAGTCTGACATTTAAGATATGTATTATCCCTCTCTAAATACTGATGCCAACACCTAATATTGCATAAAAATCACACCTGCAGTAAGGATACATGCTCTGCAGATGCATTTTGTGTGTCTGTGTGTGGGTGTATTTCCGTGACCTGTTATCTGATGACAGACATCGCTGGTAGGGCAGAAATGCCAGTTATCTACTCGTGATGTAACAGCAGTCTATATTTGCCCTTGTTGCCCCGCCTCGGAGGACAGGGACAGACAGCACAGAGATGCAATGAAAGATAGGTGGAAGTGAAGGAACAGAGCGGAGAGCAGCGAGAGCTTTGAAAATAATGAAACCTGACTCGGTTCAATTGTTATTTTGACTACAGACTACAGCCTGTTAGATTTGTCAGAGATAGCTGGTGGTGAGTGTGCTGGTGTCTCGTGATGATTACTCATAGGGCAGATTCTGAGAGAGGGGCAATCCCTTTGTCTGATCTGAATTTGAGTTTATTAGTCTGAAGACACCTCACACAGATAAACTGACTGGAAGGTAAATCCTGTTACAGTTAATATGAAAATCAGTAGTATCACTGTTAGTACCTGGGACCTCCCAAACCCATACGCTATTTACTATTAGTGAATCAGTCACTCTAACAGCACGGTGGTGGAAACTCTACTGTAATGTATGTGAAACTGTTCAAAATATGCTAAAAAACATATTGATTTTGGAAACCAGTAACTCAGATTTGACCTAATCATACAAATGTGAATTTTATATATATATCATTTTATAGAAATGCTGATAGATAAAGACTTATTTGAAAAAAGATCATGTTATTATTGCTAGGTGAGAGGCTAAAATGTATAAGTTTAATCTTGGGGTGATTATTCTTCTGTGTGAGGAACAGGAAAATATAATAACCGTTTAATATAAACATACTTTATTTTTTTTCCATCATCTCTTTTCTCACTCTCCTGTCTCTCATTTCACCCTCTGTCTTGTTCTCTGTCCCTCCATCATCCGCCCTCTCCTCCCTCTCAGGTCACTAAGCGGGATGAGGACTCCTCGCTGATGCAGCTGAAGGAAGAGTTTCGTACGTACGAGGCTCTCAGGAGAGAACACGATGCCCAGATCGTCCACATCGCCATGGAGGCCGGCCTACGGATCTCACCTGAGCAGTGGTCCTCTCTGCTGTACGGGGACCTGGTCCACAAGTCACATATGCAGTCTATCATTGACAAGGTACTGTTGTTTCACTCACCATATTAGTTTCAGCATCCATTATTGATAAAATCATTATATATCAATTCAGAAAGCACAGGAGAGAAAAAATGATTGTCTCCTGCTACAGTTGCAGTCTCCAGAGTCATTTGCAAAGAGCGTTCAAGAGCTGACAATCGTTCTGCAGAGGACAGGAGACCCGGCCAACCTCACAAGCCTTAGACCACACCTGGAGCTACTTGCGAACATAGACCACAATCCAGGTATTTTGTGTGACAGCAGTCATTCTGAATGAATACTAAGGAGTCTGACTGATTACAATTTACTGGTTTGTCCAGTTCCACAAAGATGAATGAGACTGAGATGTGAAGAAAATAGGGATGCCGTGGCACTCGCATATCAAAATGCAATTAGCAAGCACAAAACAGGGGATTAAAAGTACTGATTTATCTTGTGTGTCACATTAATTTAAGCAAAGCACAGTGACTCAGCAGGGTGTGTGATGCCTTTGACACACAGAAGTGTATTCTGTATTGTGGTTCCCCGCTAAACCTGGCCATTATATCGTCACGAAACAACAGTGTGCCTCAGGCATCATGACAAAGCGGCTCCCACGGTGTATCATTCTGCCTCTGGCGCTGGCGTTTAGCGCATTACCCCAAACAGTTAATTTGTCAGTCACAGATTTTATTCTCTGTCTCTATTGTATACCACACCTCTGCAGGGATGCTCAACACAAACAGTTTAGAAATGCCAGGACAACAGAGATGCTACTTTATATTTTTAGTTACGCTTGTTGTGTGCCTCTCAGATGGCAGTATTGTCAAATTTTGGTACAGATTTTCATGCTCATGTTTAATCCCAATAATCTCTGTTCTTTCAGTATTTTCGGATACATGCCAAAGTCTTTCAAGGTTCACAGACTTGATAAGATCCTGCACTTAACAGGCAGTCATTGTTGATCTGTGTGCAGATGCCCCAGCGCCATCATGGGAGGAGCTGGAAAGTGTCATGCTGGCTGTGAAGTTGGTGGTTCACGGACTGGTGGAGTTCATCCAGAACTTCAGCAAGAAGAACCACGACACTCCTCAGGTAGGACGTGTAACAGTTAACAGTCGTTATATTGCATAGACACAAGGTTAATGCCAGAATGAGATGGGCAGAAGGAAATGTGAGAGATCATATTTGCATGGTAGAAGAGTGCGGGAGGCCTACAGTAACAGGCAGTTCTCGGGATACTGGTGCTGCAGCTCCATCCAAATATAGCTGAAGGCCGTCAGCATGGGAGATAAGATGTTCAGGGTCCTGCAGCACACTTTGTTCCTCCTGCCTGTGGCATTTAAGATAGTTTAAAAGACATGAAAGTGTCTCTAGCCACTAACAGTCAATGGTTAAAGACTGTGCAATAATAGCTCTTAACTAATTAACTATCAGTTATACAGCTGACACAACAGACTGAACAAATTCCAGATAATGTGTGTATGAATCAGACACTGGACTCTGACAATGCACATTGTGTAGAGCAGTGGAGTGAATAAAGACTGAAGTTGACCCGTATGCTAGTATCACCTATATTCACATTCTTGCCCACTTAATCAAAATGAGAGTACATTCAGAATAAATGGATACCTCTGCAATAACTTCACATCACAGTATTATAAGGATAATACATTTCTTTTACTCGTCCTTGCATGCTGATGTATCCACTTCGTGTTTTCTATTTTCCAGATTAAAGGACCTTTTTTTTTTTTTTTTTACTTTTCACTATGTTAGAAAATAAAGTGAAATAAAAACCACTAGCTGAAAATAAGGTGTTTCACCCTGTAAACCAGGAAATAATTACTATGTACATTTACTTTGGAGGCAAACTGTTTGGAAAGGGATCTGTGCCATAAACACTTAAATTATTTTCCACTGACAATGAATCATAAAGTAGATTATTAAGTCTGAGATCATATTTTTTTTAGTTTTATGAGGCTTGTCAGCTCTCTTTTTTAGTCTGTCCATCCATGTGTGTGGACTCTGACTTATGACATGACTTTTTACTGTTTGTTTGACACACAGTCCATCCATAAATTTTGAGATTGTCCCCTCTCAGCATTTACTTTAATGAGCTGTAGCAGTCTGCAGATAAATAACAGAATCACCTTGGATACATTTTATAAGACTGTTAAAACTACAAAGAGTGAACATTAACTAACATCTGGGCATGAACTTCACACCTTTAGCTTTGTCATTACCGCTGAAATGATAAGTTAGCATGTTAACCATGTAAACAAAAATCACATGACTCTATTGTGCTGGAAAAATCAATGAAATGCTTGTGTGCTTTGGAGGAAGAAAAGGTTTTTTTGTATGTTTAATTTTACAGTTGATGTACAAAGTATCTGTGTGTCTTTCAGCCTCAGGCCAACAGCAAGTACAAGACCAGCATGTGCCGGGATCTTCGTCAGCAGGGTGGCTGTCCCCGAGGAACCAACTGTACATTCGCACACACACAGGATGAGCTGGAGAAGTGAGTGAACACTCACAGTAACACACTTTGATCATCCACTTTCACATTTCCAGCTCTGTTGTTTTATCTTGTTATTATTTCATATTTATGGCACTACAAAGCTACTACCAACCTCTTAGTTAATTAGATTTTAATCTTTTTAATCTAATCATATACTTTCTTACACAGCGTCCTCTGTGACAATAATATCGCAAGCACACACAGACACACACACACACACACACACACACACACCTAATCCCTCCTTATTGTATCGAATTTGCTCATTATCCACAATTGTCTTCTCCACAGGTTTCGACTGAGGAACAAGAAGAGCAGCAGCGTGGGCCGTGCGTTTCCTCTAGCGCCCGGGGTCATGGGCAAAACCTTCACCATGGAGGGCAGCATCCACGCAGATGTGTCTGCTGGGTTGGGACAGGGGCTCAAAGGTACAGGGGAGAATACAGCTTCCCTGACAGAGGGAGTCCCCGGCCTCGCTCACCCACAGCTTATCTCCAGAGGGGCTGACATGATAGAGGAAATGAAGAGAGCGGTGCCGAACGGATCCAGTGGGGCGAATGGGTCCAATGGGCTATCTGGTGCCAGCAGGACCACGTCAGGGTCAACGGAACAGTAAGATTATTCATCCACATCTTCTATTGTTGACATTTAACCATGTGACCAGTCTAATATTACTTTCAGTTTAGCACTCCTGTTAAGTTAATGCACTATATAAAAATAAACTATATATGTACATGTATGTTTCCAAACTCACTGTAGGTAATGTTTCACTGTTAGATGAATTTTACGTGATTTTTTTAGTGTCAAAAAAACGGTCATCATTTACATTTGAATGGCTCCAGTCAAATCCACATTATCAAGTCACCTCATGTGTGGGCTTGAGCACACTGGTTATTTGCATATGATTTGGGCGAGAACTAATCCCTCAGGAACATTTATGTGCTGTTGGGAAGGTTTGACCTTTTCGTGTCTCCAAGTCAGCCCCATGCTCTTTTCTTTTCTCTTTCTATTGTCATTCTATCCATTAGGAAGCCCATCTCTCCCCCCAGGACTCCAGTCAGCCACTCGTCAGCCTCGTCTCCCCTGACCACAGTTGGACGGGCTGACGGTGGTGGTGCTGCTATGCCTAAACACGGCGGGTTCATGCTGCGCGCACCACATCCTTCGCAGGCATCAGAGCTGTACTATCAGGAGCAGCACTCTGCTTATGACACAGGCCATTATCAGCCAACCTGTGAGTCAAGTTTCTGGATAAAAATTTGAATTAAAACGACATTTCGCCGTCTTGATGAATGAAAATTCATAAATGTAAATGAATGCTCTCTGCTCTTCCCTCCTCCTGCCTTTCCTCCCCTCACTTCTCCTCTCCAGCAGGTTCTTACTACCCATCTTCTCTTCATCCTCCTCACAAACCCTGCATGGCTCGCTTCCTCCGATCGTCCAATGTCCCAGAATCCTCGCTGCCGCCCTCCATCGGCCCTCCGCCAACTTCCTACCCCAATGATCCTCAGACGCCTCACCCACCCTCCTCTTCCTCCTCGGGGTACCCACCACACCCACCTAGAGATCGGATGGGTCCTGCCTTCCACCCTCACCCGGGGCAGCCTCAGTATGGGCCCTTGGCTCCTGCACATGGGGTTTATGCTCCTCTGTATGACAGCAGGAGAGTATGGAGGCCTCAGGTGAGCCTCTGGTGCATTCTTATCTTACTGTATAATTTGGTCGTTTTGTAGCTTTTATTGATAGTGATCGCAACTGTTATTACAGCTGTACCACAGAGAGGATGCCAGGAGTAACTCACTGCCTCCGGAGGTGCTGCATTCTTCTGTCTACCAGCCGCCACTCAGGGAGAGATTCAACTCTCTAGACAGCAACTACTGCTCTGGAGCTGAACATCGAGCAGGGCTACACAGGGTCAGTGAAATAATAATATGCATCTTATCATTTTCTCATCATCACAACACTTGTCTGAAACACTTATATTCAGTCATATATTAAAAAAGACTGTGCTAACTGGCTTTTATCAGGCCACATCTTCCTCCATTTGCTTAAGTGATGTTTATTCATAGGTTGACAGTAGCAGTGCCAACACAGTGTGCCTATTTAAAGAGCGGAGGGCTTTAAAGAAAGATAATATATTTTAATTACTGGTAAGCCGGCATACTATATAGGAGATAATCCACTCCATGTAATAATTACAAAATATTTGTCTCTGCTAAAGCTAATATTAGAAATGTGTTTCTTTTCTTGATGTCATGAAACGTCTCATGAGTAATACTCAGTATATCCTCACTCAAGCTATCTGTATGAGTTGAGGTTGGTCTGTCATACACTAAACAGATATATCGCGGCTTTCTTTTCTGCAGCGTTTCCTTTCCTTCGCTTTCTCTTGTTACTCCCACATGTCATCTCACCTCTACCTTCCCTGCCAGCCACAGAGCTGCAGTATGTAGCTTCAGCCTCCTCTGTAGTCCTCCCACTTCTCAGCCAAATATGTCTCTGCCTCCTCCACTCGCTTCTCTGCTTCTCACATCATTATATACCATTACCACTATAGCTGTTGCAATGGTAAAAACGCAGTCAATTTCAAAAAATTTCAAATACAGGAAATAATTGTAATAATATAAGATAAGATGAGGGAGTAGGTGTAAAAAAGTGAACAAATATTAACACATAGATATGTAATGCAATTCCCTGCAATTTTCCACCACTTGCATGTGCACTATATGCACTGCACCTGCATATTATACAGCTGCTATTGATGTTATCACCCCAACATGCACTGCACATGTATATTTTACAGCTGCTATTGATGTAACCACCCCAGTATCTTCAGAAGACCTCCTGTCTCCATTTATGTCACACCTCGACCAAACATGAAATCCAGTCAGAGCAAGATTGGATACAAGTCTGGATATTTCTTTGAGACACAACTGAAAACTGACATTGTAACCTTCAGTATTATTGTTGTTGTTGTCCAATTTGATCCTGGTTGAATATGACTTCATGATTTCACTCATTGTGTTAAATACTGGATGGCATCATGGCTAAAATGCTAATTAACATGTTATAAATATATTATGAACATGATGGCGTTAGTATCATGGTCTGTCCTCTCTTCTCTTCCTCACACTTTGTCTCTTTTCCAACACTCTCTCTGCAGGATTACGGCCGTGTTCCTCTGGGCTACGAGGATCTGTTCAGAAGGAAGCAGGAACAGTGGGCGCATCACCACCACCATCACAACACCAACAGACCCTCCCAGTCCTCCCCCATTTTCACCATCGATTTTGGAACCGAGGTAAAAGGCAAACAAGCGATACAACACATGTACACGCACCAGTCATTAAGAGATTTTATAGGCCACCATGACTGTTTTATCAATGCCATCACTGCAGCCAGATGAAAATGTGAGTGATGAATTGCTTATGTGTTTTGCCTTTTTAAAAATTTGGTGGATTTAATTCCCATCCCAAAAGCTTACGTTTCCACTGTGTCCAATACTATTTAAGTGGGAGATAGTTGCTTAGCAACAGTGGAGGAAGATATCATAGCAATGCACAGTTGTGGCATGTGTGCGTGTGTGGGTGTGTTTATGTGTGTGTGTGTGTGAGATAGAGAGACAGAGGGAGAGAGAGGGAGAGGATCAGAGAAAGCGAGAGGAGAGACTTTAACAAGCAGTGACTCAGGCTTTCAGCTGGGTAAAGCTTTGTTTAACAGCACGTCAGATGTTTTTCTGACGATATCCACTCTAAAACGAAGCTCTTATTAAAGAAACCGCAAGGAGTTTGTAAGTGTTTGTTTACTAGACTCAATTCAATTTTGATGCTTCTGCATAACAAGCATAAGCAAACAGGTCCATGGGCGAAAAGACTGGCTATTTCTATTTAATGATGTCTGGTGCTTGCCACTGGGATGACAGCAAAATGGCAGCATGTCAGCACTGCAACAACATAAATCCAAATTAGTGAGCAACCAGGCCTGGTGTATGAGGTGTGTGAAGCTTCCTTAAACTCACACCCCCTGTATAACATATTCACTCACTTGTGACAATGTCCATGTACCTACCTACATGTCTATACCTGCTTATTTAATAATTAGATGCAACTGCAGAGTGTCCAATTCAATCGATCTGCATATCTAATCTATTAATATGCTAATGTACTAATGTAGGCATGATGAGAGAGAACATGCATACTCCACATAAAGGAGTATTAACTGGTCAGTGGATTCAAACCCAGGCCCTTTCACCACAAAATGCTAACCACTGAGTTGTTGTGCTACACCAGCTACTGTAAACTGTATAGTTATAAATATTACATACATACATAATTAAGAGAGGATCTCTCTTTCTGTCTCTTCCAAACAAATGCTCAGCTGAAAAATAATGGTGGCAGAAGTTGTAGCTGTTGTCCTCAGAGGCCCCTAAAGTCACGATAAAATCCACAAATCCTTGTAATCCCTGTGACCCCTGGGCAGATCAATCTAGATTTAGCAACAGGAGCAAGTCTCTCTCACACAGAGGAATATGTTTCTATCATCATTTTGAATCCTCTCTCTCTCTCTCTCTCTCTCCTTCAGCATGTGGAGAGCAGCGGAAGTCAGTGCGTTGGGTGCAGGTTCAGAGGCGAGGAAAGTTTGGCACACTACTCCCCGTGGTCTTGCGGTACCATCGGCCCCTGCCTCAGCCCCTTTGAGCCCGAAACACTCACCCACACCTCAGCTCACTCCTGCTCGGATCACTCGGTGAGACTCTCTTCTCACACCCACAGGGAGGCACAGACTCACACCCAAAAACTGATTGTTTTTCTTTTCACTCTCTAGTATCACTGTCTGCTTCTGCGTATTTAAGTGTTTGCGCCCCTTGTTTTTCCTCTTGCAGGAGATAGACGGTAACGGAGGCGGAGGTGGTGGTGTCAGCAGCAGCAGTAGTGTCGGGAAACGGTGGCTGCATTCGCTCGATCACTACCGGCGCCTGAAAGACGAGGACCCGATCATTCCCTTCAGTGAGGGGCCCATTATCTCCAAGTGGGGCGCCATATCCAGGGCGTCGCGCACGGGCTACCACACCACTGACCCCGTCCAAGCTACAGCCTGCCAGAGCAGCGCCAGCACCACACCCATCAACTTTAAAGGTAACAATCTGATTTTATTTTTTTATTTCTATTTTCATCCTGTGAATATGTGCATATACACACTTTATATTTTTTTGCACTTACTATTCTAAAGGTAAAATTGCTTTGATTTTTCTTTTTTTTTTGCATTGTTCACATATTTGTTTTTCTATCTTAGATTACAACCCTCACTTGGATCACGGTGACTACAGGTGGAGCTCCAGAGGATCAGACTCCTCCAGCCACTCCAGCTTCCTAGAGAAGTACAACTAGTTTGTTACATCAATTTATTTCTCTGCAGGTCTGACATGTTGAACTGGTAAATCATAGAAAGAGCTGAGTAGTGAAAATAATTGGATCCTATGTGCCATACAGTATTGAATGTTGTCGTAGGAGTTCGTTTCCGTCTGTTCCTAACACATTTGCTCTCATTCCTGCTCTCTCATCCCTCGCCTCTCTCATTGTGTAGCAGTCATTTCCTCTCTGAGGTCAGACTAAAAATAGAGCTGCTAGCTGGTTGGTAAAAACCCACTGGGCCGCCAGGAAAAGGAGTCAGGAAAGCCCTCTGCATTGATGTCTCTAATGCACTTTCAATATATTTTCCAAGATAGTGACCTGCCTTTAACCACTACATTTTGTTTATTAATACCAGGTCATTAATTCACAGTGAAATGCATTTTTAATGTTAGGTTTGTATCTACTTTTTGAAAGCTAGAGAGCAACTCTGTGTTTGTTTGTATCTGCGTGTGCCTCCAGTGAGCAGCTGTGTGCATCAGAGCTGCGTGGCCGTCGACCTTCAATAAGCAGTGGAGAGAAAATTGTTTCCGATCTGACGGCCCATCAGACCAGGAGGGGGGCAGAGAGCGAACCAGACCCAGACCGAGACATTGAGCTGGAGCTGTGCGCTCTGGACATGGAGGATTCAGACCACCAGGAGATCAAGTCTCAGGTTGGTCTGATGGTCTGTGTATCACTCAAGTGTAAATGTAATACTTCAAAGTACAGCCAAACCTCCTGCCACTTTCTTATCTTTCTTTTTTCTTTTATCATCTTTTCCTCCCAGGAGTCTTTAGACCTGGCTACCCCACAGTCTCAGGATGCTTCCCACCTCCTCCCACCTCCCTGCTCCTCTCCCCTCCTCTCATCCCCTGTAGAGGACCACCCCCAAACAGAGGGTCCTTCAACAGAAAAGATGGATGCTCACCTGCTGAAAAAGATGGCCTTCAGGTGAATTACCATGGTAATCACTGTCAAACAGTATGGGCAACAATCTGAGTTGCTTTTGACCTGATTTGTTTTCCTCTTTCTTCACCCTTTCTGTCTTGCTTCTTCTTCTTCTTCTTTTCCTGCTCTCTTTCTGTTCTCCAGGAAGTCTCTGTCTCCTGGGGGTTTGGTCTCAGGAGGTCTGGGCGTAGGGAAGCTAGTGCTGCGGACTGGTCCTTCTCGACTTGGGGACGCTTCCACCAGGGCTTGTCCAGAAACACCAGGGACAGAGATGCTGCTCAATGGAAGCTAAGGGGACTCAAAGTCAGACAGTGACCTGAATCATGCTAGTGCTGAGCTGCTAGCCCACAACCAGAGCCTGGTTAAAGGGAATACCATTTAATTCCAGCCTTCATATTTGTAAATCATCTGCCTAAATAAAACTTGACAGATATGGGTCACCAGTCTGTGCTGCGCCACACCACAAGGGGCAAGAGAAAACACACTGTCCTGCCTCCTAAGTAGTCATTCACAAATATATAGCTCCACAGAGAATTTAGTGAAATTGCTGTTAATGCCTAGAAGCTGAACTCGTCCCTGTTGGAAGTTTAAATCACAGTTAGGAGAAAGGCTGGAGATCTCACAGCATCTTCACCACATTACCAATCTGTCTACTTGTATAAACTCCTGAGGTTTATACCATCCATCGACCAGTTTGTTGTCGTTCCTCATGTCCAGACAAATGCCACATACAGCACTTGTTTATCACTATGTTTAACTATCCAAACAAAACTTAACAAGCCAGGAATTCTCTATCCCCTTTTGAAACTTTAAGCCTTTTATGGATGTCTGCCAATTGTCTTTCGCGCCCCTCTATCTCTGCACTTGTTAAGGAATTTATTTTGGTCATTGGTTTATTTTCTAGCCTTTGTTGTGTTGCTGTGTGACACATTTTTGTAAGTATTTCCCAAAACATCAAAGAGAAAGATGGGAAGGGCACTCCATCCCTCCAATAGAATAAAAAGAAACAGAGGCCCTCACTATACTGACAGTGAAACAAGCCTCTTGTCTTTTATGAGTCATATGATTAAAAATGTTGACCTTCAAATTCCCTTAGCTGTCACAAGATCACAGAGCACAATGACACACTCATAAACTGAATCTGATAATGATCATTGATGATTGAAAGTCACGAGGGGTGAACAAAGTGAACTACTATACTAGCTATACTAACATATTTTCTCAGCTGACTCATTCTGCATAACTAATGAAGACAGAGCAATTCTCTCTAAGAGGGAATTGTGCTCCGAGACGCAGATGTGAGATAATTTAGTAGATTTCTCTTCAAGCCACGTTCACTTGACAGTCAGCCTCAAATACTGCTGTTTCATCTTTGTGTGCGCAAACCGTCATTCACACACAACAGACAAACATGCAATACAGTGGCCTTTCTCTCCATGGTGTCGTATAATTCTTGGGCTCTGCAATGATGTTCGTCCACCCTCGCTGACTGACTGACTCCCATCTCACGTCAGAGCTGTGATCTTACACGCAAACGTGATCTCAGAAGCCGAACACTGGAAGTCACATCTTTTGTAATCCCGTGGCTTTTTTCCGCGCTTTACAGCCCGGTCACATACATGTACTATTTAGGTCATGCATGGTTTTTCAAGCTGAAGCCTACAAAAAGAAGTGAGGGACACCTATTTTCTGTGTTTCTTCATGCTGTGTCTTTAAATTTTTTTTTTTTTTTTTTTAAGTTTTGGTTTGTTTTATTTTCTGCATTCGCTAACTTCTGTGAAGTTGTCCGTCGGGGTATTTTGTATCAGGATCTTTGTTACTCTTGTTGTGTTTCTTTATGTTTTAATTCACAGTGAAACTGATCATCTTGTCCGATGTTTCTCTGTGTTTGCTGGCTGTCAGATGTGCTGCTGTCAGAACGCTGTAATCCACCAAAGTCGAGTTCACTGTTATTTCGTGCACTGTGGGTTGATTTCCATACAGACCAGCCTTGCCTCAATCCCTTTTATAGATGCGAGGCGTCTCTTCATGTGTGGTTTAGTCTTAAAGACCTTAGCATGAAACATTAAACCCATCTTATATACACAGGATTTAAAGTTGTGGAGACTCCACTGATTTTGTTTACACCCGCTCTAAATCTTATGAGATTTGTGTAGAAAAAGAAAAAGAGTCTTTCAAGTTCCCTCTCCCGCTTTCCTCTCACCTAAGCTACTATACCGTCTCAAAAACTTCATGCGAGACGAGTGGCAACATCCTTCCCCTCAAGTTATATCTTCAATCCCATTTTAGAGGATGGCAGAATGGCTACACAAATGAGGAAAGGTTTTTCGAGTTCCAATTTAACAAGAATGAACACTGAAATGAAGGACTGGTGACCTTTTTGGGGTTTCTGTCTTATCTTCCACCCTACTGCTAAGAGAAGCAGGTATAGAAAGTGAAGCACTGGACTGAACAATTCAGCGTGGTTTGGATGTGATAGTACTGTTTTGGTAAAAAAAAAAAAAAAAAAGAAAAGAAAAATTTAAGGTTTTATAGTGTTGATTTCTGACCTGTAAAAGGCCAAGAGCTGGCGCAGGGATTTAGCTGCTCCAAGTCATGAAATTAGCCTCAGCTACCCACTGTCGCTCTGCATCTGTTTACAACTTCAGCTTTGAAGTAATGTAACGATAAGTGCCATGTTGTGTACAGTACAGTACAGTACAATCAATCCCTGCAACGTTCCTATAGCTTTTCATATTCCTCAGCTGTACACTATGTGAGGAGGGAAAGGCTCAGTCAAGTTGAGGAGTGAGATATTTCTCTTGTAGTTCTACTTTGTTCCATTAGAGGAGGATAGATCCTTGTCTGTCTGAATTGCTCAGGGAAGACTTAAGTTGCTCAGCTAGTACTTTGGCTTTTTCTATAGTCATCACTTTAAAGATTCTGTGGACGTATTTACCTGAATTTCACGTGTTGATAACTGATTCTTTCACCCAAACCAAAATGGGGCAAAGTGTTAACGTTGATTATATTGTTTGCCAGTGTTTACTTTTGCCAGTGTTTTCTTTTGCCTCTCAGTATCAATATTGACTTTGCTATTTTTTTGCTCTCATGGGAAAGGGCTGGGCACTACTGTATGTACAAACAGTATTGTGAGTATTGAACTTATGTCAAAGTGATACTCCCTGTTTCCTTCTAAAGTGTCTGTTATTGAGCACTGCTGTAGTGGCTAATTGCACTGCACTAATTTTCACCCCGTCACTGCCAGCAGGTGCACTCC
>OMNW01015418.1:0-21180 GCA_900303245.1 Selene dorsalis
GTTTTGGCAGTCTTGAGGAGATGCAACATATGGCTCCAGTCCTCCCTCAGGTCTTCTCTCTGGCCTTTTCTAGAGGCCTTTACATGCCCCCCCCCCTCCATCACTTCACAGAAACCCACTGTGCATTGAGCTGTGGCTGCGTGATATGGTTGAAATCAGTACCTCAATACTGATAAGGATGTTTTCTGATATTCATATGTATCACGATGAGACTAATTTCAACAAAATCACACATGAGAGATACAGTTTTTTGAGGAGTTATATAATTTCATTACTGAATCTCCCACTTATTTTCATATATTATCATCTTGGGTTGTAAAGGGTCAGTGGATAAACTCCCTCACATTTTAAAATTGTTGATTTTCTTTGACTAATGGTCCAAAACTCAAATATATTTAGGCTCAGTTACAGTAAAACCAAGAGAAAAGCAGTAACTCTTCTCATCAGAGAAGCTGGAAGCAGAACGTGTTCTATGTTTATGTTTTTAAATATGACTAAATCAATTAACTGAGTATTACAATAACTGCTGACTAGTTTTCTGTCAGTTGATGGATTGTTGTATATGAGACTGAACTCAACATGCATAAAACAAACTAAAAGTTTAGTTTAGATTAGATAACACCTTTTGCAGCTGAAAACAGCATGTGAGTGGAGTCTGAGAGTCATCAAACCAAAACAATGAGCTAAAATAGGTGAAAAAGCTGGTTTCTCGTTTCCTGTGGGTTTGTGACCCATTTCACATACACACATTTATTAATAGGAATACATTTCGGTGAGTAGAGCTTTATATGATCTTTTGGCCTTTCCGTGTGAAAATTAAAATCTAAAAATGCTAATTGGAGCTGCGGTAAAAGAAAATGAATCAGCAACTATTAACTGACTTGTTGCTTCAGTGATTTCACAAACCAAACATTTGACAGTTTCATCCTTTCTCCTATGACTGTTCAGTGCTTTTCCTCAACATGTATGACTCAGCTGGATATTTATGGGTGCTGGACTGTTGTGAATATATCTCCTTAGATTGTATGAAATGAATGTAATCGTTGGAAATAATCAATAGTTGCATTCTTTATATTATTCCTCTAAGAACTTTCACAGCATCTCTCGCTCTGTCCGCCCCCCGACTGCCGACAGTTCCATCCTTCCTGTTTTGTAGATGACATGATGATTTAAATGGTTCAGCAGTCATGATGTTGTCCTGCTCCACCAGCCAACTGCGAGATAGTACGGTCCTTGTGACGAGTGTAAGGATTCCTTTCCGCTTGCCTCAGACTGCATAATGCAGTCAGCTCCAGTCATCGGAGGGATAGGGAGTGCGTGTTTTGGTCTGCCCTCTTTCACTTCACAGTTAGTTTGACAATGTGCACAATAATTCCTCTGTTAGGCTGTCGCTAACCTAACTGGAGCGACTCATGTTTGTTAGTTCTGCTAAGATTTGACACAGCAGAAATTGACATCAGCTCGGTCTCTGCGTTTTGTTGCACACTGGGACTTATTGTCATTAGGAAAGCAAATATGCGGAATAATAAATTGGATTTGCTGATTTTACTTTGTTAAAAGAATTATAATTTATTCTTAGTTTCATTGGATCTCTATTGGGGATTTTCTTTTGGTGTTGCCTCAGACTGATTTAGGCTGAATAATCTAGTGTTAATTAAACTATTCTTACAGCTGGCTGCTCATACAGATGATTGAATGCAGTGTCAGGGTTTAATCACAGGCTTTGCTGAAACAAAGTAACACTGTGCTTTCTTTCTTTTTTTAAATTCAGTAGATTAGAGAGTGTAAAATAAAACTGTTGTGTTAACATCCTGTTGGGTGCTTGCTATGTACCCACACTTGTTCCCTGGCTCCATGTCCCACCGACCCGACCTCCAGTCTGGAACACAACCTTTAAGAATATCCCTGGAAAACTGGAGCAGACCCGCTGCTATTTTAATCGAAACACAGTTTTGCTTCGCTACTTTTTTCCCCTCCAAGGCAAATGTCAGCTGCTGCCATACATGTTTTCCCACTGCACTTTTTTTTTTTTTATTGTTGTGATGTAGGCAGGACTCGTTGAAAGGTCTTAAAACTTTGTAAAGTTGGAATATTCAACATCTTTGGCTCCAAATGTTAGACTGCTGTAAGGGAGAGTCCTCTATGTCTTCATCCATTAAACATGTTTGTGGTTCGACCACCATTACAACTGTGAGTTCAGTTACAGCTCATAGCTCATCCTCTCCATTGGTTAAACAATACTCCAGCTATTTAGAACTGATAACCAATAAACACTCAGTTTAAAATGCGCATACATTGCGTTTGTCAATAACTATAATGCCAGTGAGATGTGAGGAAGCCATAGCTAATAGATCAACAGATAATAGAATGTAATTGATAAAAGACATCAACATGTTTTGTAAATACAATGCATTGACAATCATGAATACTTTTTCTCACTAACCACTGAGAAAACCCCATCTACTTGATGATAATGACTTCAAACGTAACCATGGAGTATATTAGTGTGATATTTGTTTCCTAAACTGGGGAAGAGTTAGCCTGGCTAAACCTATTAACACCAAATTGTTGTCAATCTTCGTAATAAAACAAATAAGACATAGCATGTTAACTTGTGAGCTTTAGAGGTGCTGTCAGGTGGATTGTCACCTTTTGACAGAGCCAGGTTTCCTTCTGCTTCAAGTAAACGTTAAGCTCAGTTAATCTCCTGTTATAGCTTCATGTTTACCACACAGACAGGAGGATGATATCAGTCTTGGCATTTAACTCTGTGGATACTGTGTATTTCCTAAAACTGTCACACTCTTGCTTACGAGTTTGCATTTGATTACAGCTGTTTGACTGGGTTATCAATAATTTATCGTTGTAACAATTGAAAAACAGCAATCCAAATATGCATATGAATAACTGATAAAGCATTACATTACTTTATATTTCCAGTTGCAGAACCTAGGCGTGAACCCGGCCAACATCGGGTTCAGCTACCTGACCATGGAGTCGGACAAGTTCATCTGCATCAGAGAGAAGGTGGGCGAGCAGAACCAAGTGGTGATCGTGGACATGTCCGACCCCACCAACCCCATCAGGAGGCCGATCTCTGCTGACAGTGCGATCATGAACCCCGCCAGCAAGGTCATTGCCCTGAAAGGTAATGAGTGGAGCGACACATCCATGCAGCCACACCCCTGGTTATTAGAAGAGGGCAAAATAACAGTTTGCTGGTATTATTAGTGGCTTTATGCCAAGTGCTGGGGTTATTATTGTTGTTTCAATTCCCAGAATAAAGTCTGCATGATATCCACACTGTTTATTTCTCTCTAGTTTTAACAGATTTAGCCATATACGAGTCTTTGCCGTGGGAATGCCATGGTCTCTTGCAGCGACTAATGCTCTGTCATTGCTGTGAATATGTAGAGCGTACTCAGTTCTATTGCCTGAACGTACTAAATTGGTTGTGCAAATTGATTTTCTGCCACTGAATCTAGCCCTTAGAGCACAAACAGAAGCGCTGATCAGGATGATTTGCCTATAATGCTTCTCTCTCTCCCCCTCCTCCCCGACCCTGTGAGGATAATATGCCCCTGTTTGCCCTTCTCTCTGTGGTCTATCTTTGTCTTCTCTCTTACCTGATTGACACTTTGCTTTTTCTCCCTTGCTTTCTGTCATTTTCTCAGACGGTGAGTTGCTTTCTGTCTGTCTTCCCCGTCTGGCACTCTGTTGTGATGATACAGTAGCCATGTCTCTCTCATAAAAGCTTCCCACATTCCCCTCTCAACTACGCTGGAGCTATTTTGACCGCTAATCAATCAAAAGCACAGACAACTGTTTAGAAATGACTTGTGCTGCCAGTAAATTGCAACAGTGTCACACCCTTTCTCCAACCTAACCTGCAGGCGCATACTGTACCCCACTTTTATGAGAACTATACATGTGTTAGCATGACGTGTTGTACTGTATGCTGGTAGAGTGTGTGTGTTGTATGCATCATCAGATATAACACACCAAAAACAGCTTTTGGGCACTGTGTGTGTCTTTGCACGCCTGTGTGAGCGTGTGACAGCAGGAGCCATATCAACGTTTACATCTTTTCCTCGCTGCATATAAGGGATGCCGTTAGTGAATCATTACAGCTAATGGTAGTTTGTATAACAGCTGAATCATGTATCTCTTCACTTGTTTGTTTCTATGCAACTTTATTGGTATATGGACATTGTTACTGGTCATATACCCATATACTCTAGTGCATTAAACTACTGTACTAAATTATTATGGCTCAGTTAAACATGTAGTATATTCAAATTAAGTTAGTAAATCATAATGATCTCCTAAAGCTGCTTCAAATCTGCTTCCTGTTGCAGTGGCTCAGGTGCTACCAGGAAGTGTCAGTCAGGTTACTGAGTACTGAGCTTTGCCTATGTTGGTTTTGGTATTATGTCGTTTGTGACTGGTCACAACATTGAGCATCACCTCTCTCAGCATGTTGTGTAACTTTCTGAACATGCTGTTGACCGTTTTTTTTCCCTAAAAACATTTTCAATGCTGCAAGCTCCACAGACCTATGAATAATTACGTACATGCAGAAACATTATCTAAGACAGAATCATTAGCTGTTGTTTTTAGAGCATGTGATACAGGTAGGAGATACAGCGGCGTTTTGAAAAGTGTTAAATAATGTGCAAAATTATTCTGCAGGTAAGTGTGTGAAACGATCATGATTTTTGATGTGAGGTTCTCTGACCTCTCTACCTGCCCCACCCTCTGGGCTCAGTTCATCAGCTGTCTCACATCATCCCTCTGTTTCTTCTCAGCTGCCAAGACGCTGCAGATCTTCAACATCGAGATGAAGAGCAAGATGAAGGCTCACACCATGACAGAGGAGGTCATGTTCTGGAAGTGGATATCGGTAAACACTGTTGCCTTGGTGACGGATACGGCCGTCTATCACTGGAGCATGGAGGGGGATTCCCAACCGACCAAAGTATTCGATCGGCACGCCAGTCTGGCAGGATGTCAGATCATAAACTACAGAACTGACGAACAGCAGAAGTGGCTGCTGCTGATAGGGATCTCTGCACAGGTATGAGCACACACACAGAGTGGACATGTTTACTCACGCCTTGCACATTAAAAGTGCACACAACACAGAGTTATTGTCATGATTCATCTCTGTGTGTCTGATCCCTTAACTATAAAAAGACATCACTTTATCTGAGAAGATCTTCCTCTTTGCAATTTGTCCCTCTTTTCACACCTACATTTTATTTTCGCTCCCAAAAATAGAGCTTGAAAAGACACTTTCCAGAGTAGATATATACGCAGAAATGCCTGCTTTGCTTTTTTAATGTCTATCTTGCTGCAAAATGATGATTCAAGCCTGTACAGTCAGGGTTGGTGTCTGTGTGGCAGAAGCCAGCTTTCTGCCACATCTACCTTTCTCTGTGTATGTGAATGTAGCTGGTGTATGCATGTGTATCTGTCTTAATACTGTCAGACTTTAGTGATTTGAGCAATCGCTTGAAGTGTTTACTTGGTGAGCAAGTAGTAGCATGTTATGAAACATAAGGAAAAGAATGAATTTGCATCTTTTATCTTTAGCCATTTGATACTTGTGGCACTATTACTGAATTAATGGATACTTGTTTATTTTACGCCCTTGTCCTGCAGCAAAACCGAGTGGTTGGGGCGATGCAGCTGTATTCTGTTGACAGGAAAGTGTCCCAGCCCATCGAGGGCCATGCTGCTGCCTTCGGGGAGTTCAAAGTGGAGGGAAATGCCAAACCCTCAACCCTCTTCTGCTTCGCTGTGCGCTCCCAGGCTGGGGGAAAGGTGTGGGCCACTAAATTGTATGCAAAGATTTCACGCGTGATGTTATCACAAAGTACAGCATTTAGTCTAATTTCTGATTTGCATAAAAGGATGCTTTAGTCTTTTTGGTCACTAAAATAACCTGTAAACATTGACATCAAGAAAGTCAGCCTTTCCTAATTTATGTGCTGCTTGCCTACTCAGTTCATTTCTTTATGTTGTGTTTTTTCCTATAGCTGCACATCATAGAAGTTGGTCAGCCAGCTGCAGGAAACCAGCCATTTGCTAAGAAAGCAGTAGACGTGTTCTTCCCTCCAGAGGCCCAGACAGACTTCCCCGTAGCAATGCAGGTGAGGGAAGACCTGTACGACTTGTTCATTTTGGACAAACTAAGGGTGACTTCAGGGCACTAAAATTCTCTCGCTTATCTTTCTACTCAGATTGGTAGTAAACATGGTGTAATATACTTGATCACCAAGTATGGTTACATCCACCTGTACGACCTGGAGTCTGGAGTGTGTATCTACATGAACCGAATCAGTGCAGAGACCATCTTTGTAACTGCTCCCCATGAAGCCACCTCAGGAATTATTGGGGTCAACAAGAAGGGACAGGTGAGAAACTAATAGTTAAGGAGCAGTGCACATAATTTTCATCTATGGGCTCAATAAAAGGTCTGTTTAGAGAACCCATACTATATAAAAAAGAAACTGACCCGGAGTCTTAAAATGAGACGTCTGGACTTCAGTAACTTTGAGTGACTCTGTATGGAGGCAGCATCAACAGACCGAAATATCCTGTTGCGTTTTCCCTGGATTTTTAAAGATTTATTTGCAGTATTCACATGTTTATCCGTTTTTTTTCCTAGGTCTTGTCGGTGTGTGTTGAAGAGGAAAACATTGTCAACTATGCCACTAATGTCCTGCAGAACCCTGATCTAGCCTTGAGGATGGCTGTCAGGTCCAACCTGGCTGGGGCTGAGGAACTCTTTGCCAGGAAGTTCAACACTCTGTTTGCCCAGGGAAGTTATTCAGAGGCTGCAAAGGTTGCTGCATCAGCACCCAAGGTATGCATGTATCTACTCCTACGTTGTAGTGTTTGCAGTGTAATGTGAACCAGGTGCATTGGAGAGAAATCAAAAATAATTCTAGGGAAAAGCACACTCTTTTTTTTTTACATTTGTACTCAGTCAGTGACCAAGTTGTGTTTTTATGCTGATGATTTAAAAACTATACAAGTTACATGCACTGTTTGTGATTTTCTGCTCCTTTATTTTTATCCTTTACCCATAATTCCTTCATTCTTCTCCCTCTTCCCTCCCCTCAGGGTATCCTGCGAACAGCAGAGACCATCCGTAAGTTTCAGAGTGTCCCTGCCCAGCCGGGTCAGGCCTCTCCACTGTTGCAGTACTTTGGTATTCTGCTGGACCAGGGCCAGCTGAACAAGTTTGAGTCTCTGGAGCTGTGCAGGCCTGTCCTGCAGCAGGGCCGCAAGCAGCTACTGGAGAAATGGCTGAAGGAAGACAAGGTAGGGCTGGAGGAAGGCAGCTTTTATAAACCATAAATTAATAAAACTATCTGTATCATGCTTGTTTACTATGGTGGATCATCTACACAGTGTGCATGTTGGTGTTGTTGGTAACTGTGATTCCTCTATCTCTTGTAGCTGGAGTGCTCAGAGGAGCTGGGAGACCTGGTGAAGGCCTCCGACCCAACACTCGCTCTTAGTGTGTACCTCAGAGCTAACGTTCCCAGCAAAGTTATCCAGTGCTTTGCCGAGACCGGCCAGTTCCAGAAGATAGTGCTGTACGCTAAAAAGGTAATTGAGAGTCTCACTTCCCCCTTTTCCATTTCCAGTTTTCCCCTATTGAATTATGCATGGAAAACTGAAAGATATCTACTTATTGCACATACATTGCACATGGAAACCCTATACCAAAGTGTTAGATCAATGGAAGGAAGGCTTGAAAGTAATGTACATATCACAATATGTTTGAAAAATCAGTGGACTGAGTCAATGCAGTAGATTGCAAATTTGTCGTATAAAATGTCATATATAATAAATATAGGGGGATTTAAATTTCTTTGTACTAAAATGAGATTGCCTTTTTGTCCAACTGTGCTTTGTAGGTTGGCTACACCCCAGACTGGGTGTTTTTATTAAGAAATGTGATGCGAGTGAACCCAGACCAGGGATTGCAGTTTGCCCAGATGCTGGTCCAGGACGAGGAGCCGCTGGCCAACATCAACCAGGTAAATGCACACACAGCAGCTGCAGCAGCACCACCACCACCTCATACTCACACTTGGAGTCATACAGCGCTGCTTTTACCCATGCTCTTCGCACGTTTATCCTCACACATGCACGCAAACACACAAAGAGGCCAGTGTGGGAGCCTCCATCTGTGTTATTCCAGATGTGCCAGCAATGCCAGGAATTCATTGAGTCAGTGACCCCCTCCTCCTTGTAAAGCCACATCACCATTCTGCTTGATCAAGTCCAAGTCGAGAAATTGATGATTTGGTGCCTCCTGAAGTTAAGACCTGTGCCACTTTTCATCTGTGGCCTCCACAGATGTTAAATATGAAAAGCAGAAACATCTGGCTACTGGGCTTGTGATGCTTAATAGTGTGTGACTCTAATCATATGTTGCATGCTAACTCGAGTCATGGCTCACAGATGGTAGGAAATAAAAAAATCTGAACATTTTTCCTTACTATGTTTTCTTTTTTTTTCTCTCTTGCCCTTTGATAGATTGTAGATGTTTTCATGGAGGGCAGCCTGATCCAGCAGTGCACCTCCTTCCTGTTGGACGCTTTAAAGAACAACCGCCCAGCTGAAGGACACTTACAGACACGTCTGCTTGAGATGAACCTCATACATGCCCCCCAGGTTAACATCCAGGCTTCCTCTCGTGATCAGAAAATGCAACTGCTCTATCAAACCAGGTTTGTGTGCTCATGTGTGTACGTGCTGTTTCATAGGTAGCAGATGCGATCCTGGGGAACCAGATGTTCACACACTATGACCGTGCCCACGTCGCTCAGCTGTGCGAGAAGGCGGGTCTGCTGCAGAGAGCTCTTGAACACTACACCGACCTGTATGATATCAAACGAGCCGTGGTGCACACACATCTGCTCAACCCTGAGGTATGCCTGTAGAAGTGTGGTCACGATTGTGAACACTGCTCTCTTGGGAGCAGCCACTTCATACTTTTAAGGGTTTGTTTTTAGATGATGTGTAAAAAAAAAAAAAAAAAGCCCTGAACCCCTGCTCGGCCTCCTCTCTCACTTCCTCCACATCTTCTTTTTTCCCTTATTCTGACTCTGCTCTTAGTGGCTGGTGAACTTCTTTGGCTCTTTATCGGTAGAAGACTCGTTGGAGTGTTTAAGGGCCATGCTATCAGCAAACATCAGACAGAACCTGCAGCTGTGCGTTCAGGTCGCGTCCAAATATCATGAGCAGCTGGGAACTCAGGCGTTAGTGGAGCTCTTTGAATCCTTCAAGAGTTACGAGGGTAGGTATCACACAGGGGCAGGGGTGGCATGCAGACATGGGTCATGTTGGGGTAAAGTGAGAAAATTAGTTAAATGCAACGTTTTTAAGTGGTAATAATTTGGAGCTGACTGTTGTGCTGTTTTCCCCACCACCCTCTCTATCCAAGGATTGTTTTACTTCCTTGGGTCGATCGTGAATTTCAGCCAAGAGCCTGATGTCCACTTCAAGTACATCCAGGCTGCCTGTAAAACAGGCCAGATCAAAGAAGTGGAGAGAATCTGTAGAGAGAGCAATTGTTACGACCCAGAGAGGGTTAAAAACTTCCTCAAGGTAAAGTTGATGAAATGCTAATGCTTGATTTTATCATTCTGAGCAACTGCATCACAAATTTCATACAATCTGAACACGTTTCTTCTCCTTGTAGGAGGCCAAGCTTACAGACCAGCTTCCTCTTATCATTGTGTGTGATCGCTTTGACTTCGTCCATGATCTGGTGCTCTACCTCTACCGCAACAATCTACAGAAATACATTGAAATCTATGTGCAGAAGGTAAGAACAAGACTGCCGTTTAGACTTTGCACACAGATTGTCTCCACCTAATCAGAGTCTCCTCTTATTTACAAGGAGCCATTTCAATGGAAGAATTTGCTGCTCTTGTTCTCAGGTGAACCCAAGCCGTTTACCGGTGGTGATAGGCGGGCTGTTGGATGTAGACTGTGCTGAGGATGTCATTAAGAACCTGATCATGGTGGTCAGAGGGCAGTTTTCTACTGATGAGCTGGTGGAGGAGGTCGAGAAGAGAAACAGGTAAAAGTAACTAATGAAAGCTTTCAGTATTTTCTTGACATGCATGTAACATCTTATTAATATTTCTCCACCAAAATAACACAACCTGAACCCTAACACAATGCAGTTATGTGGAATGTGCTGTAACCATTTGACTACTGAAATGCTCCTAACTGAACCTCTTTAAAAGTGTAAATACAGCAGTAACACAGGCTGTGCTACCACTGTAAGACTGTGCAGTGCAGTGCAGACAACTCATCTTTCCACTAATGACCGAATGGGCTAACCAAATGACCCTCAGAAACTAAACAGAGTTGAAAAATAATATTTTCTTTTTCAATAATGCTTGTTAAGATTATTAGAAATTAAGTTAGAAGTTGAAATATTTATAGTTCCCAGAGTATCCATAAATTACAAACAGAAGTGGCCAAAAATATGGATATAATTAAACATGAAGAAAATGGCAGGCTCCTTTGTTGGGGTTTCTTTGCTCTGTGCATGATTGGAAGTTTATGGGTTTCAGATGCTGAAGTAAATATTTTCATTTCAGTTTGCAAGGTGCTTCCAGTGTTGATTCTCTCTGGGCTTTCCAAAAGCACAGTTTCCCACTTTGATTCTCACGGGTGCTTCAGTGATGCCAGATAGATTAAGAGTTCTTCATCCAATGAAGCTATTTTTAACATAAATCATCCTTGTCTCCATTCTGTGTCAAAGAAAACTGAATGTGAGAAAGTGAAAACAAACAGTCTGGGCTTAGCATGAGTGAATAAATGATACTGCTGAATGCACAAGGCTGCCATCTAGTGTTTGGAAACATCACCCTAGAAATATAAATCAACCTAGAATGTCCATGTTCAATTAAAAACACTGTGTTTTCTATTATCTTCATAGGTTAAAGCTTCTGTTGCCGTGGCTGGAGTCTCGTATCCATGAAGGCTGCGAGGAGCCAGCCACTCACAACGCTTTGGCTAAGATCTACATCGACAGCAACAACACACCAGAGCGTTTCCTGAAGGAGAATCCGTTCTACGACAGCGCTGTGGTCGGACGATATTGTGAGAAGAGAGACCCCCACTTGGCCTGTGTGGCTTATGAGAGAGGACAGTGTGACCTGGAGCTCATCAAAGTGTGTAGCTCTTATTGTACGGCATTCAGGTAATCATCCACTGCTATAATGCTGATAAACCTTCAATTGCTTTATATCTTTTCTTCTCAGGTTTGCAATGAGAACTCATTATTCAAGAGCGAGGCTCGATATCTGGTACGACGGAAAGATCCAGAGCTTTGGGCGAATGTGTTAGAAGAAAACAACCCCTACAGAAGACAACTCATTGACCAGGTCGGCGTTTCTCTCTAGCTCCCCACCTGAAGTGGTGCAGACTGGTGGTGTTATATTAGTGCTATTTTGCTATGTTTAATTTTGCTTTCCCTTTTCTTGATCCAATTTCAGGTGGTGCAGACAGCACTGTCAGAGACCCAGGACCCAGAGGAGGTGTCCGTCACAGTCAAGGCCTTCATGACTGCAGATCTGCCCAATGAGCTGATTGAACTGTTGGAGAAGATTGTACTTGATAACTCAGTTTTCAGTGAACACAGGTACCATGCAAACCTCCAGGTTGTGACAACTATGTAACCACTTTACTTTACTCATTTTCCTTTAAGTAAATCACCCACCTTGTTTTCCCAGAAACCTCCAGAACCTGCTGATTTTGACGGCGATCAAGGCAGACCGCACTCGTGTGATGGAGTACATCAACAGGCTAGACAACTATGACGCTCCAGACATCGCTAATATCGCCATAAGCAATGAGCTCTTTGAAGAAGCGTTTGCCATTTTTAAGAAGTTTGATGTCAACACCTCAGCCATACAGGTACAACAAATGTGTTACTGTTTAAACTTGAAGTATTTCAATAATTAGTACTGGTTTGTGTACTCTGGGTCCTGATCAGAGTACTTTTTCTGTTTTCCCCAGACTAGTACAAGTTGACTTTTATATTTGATTTCTTCATTTTAGCCACATTATCTAAAACGGACAAATGAATTCCTTTTATCAACTTGTGTTCCTGGTGTCATATATTGCAACTTTCTCCTCTCCTTGTTTCGTCAGGTATTGATAGAGCACATAGGGAACTTGGATCGTGCCTATGAGTTTGCTGAGCGCTGTAATGAACCTGCAGTGTGGAGCCAGTTAGCCAGAGCTCAGCTGCAGAGAGACCTGGTCAAGGAGGCAATTGACTCTTATATTAAAGCCGTTGACCCGTCGGCGTACATGGAGGTAGTCAATGCAGCCAGCAAGAACAGTAAGCCTTTGCCTTGCTCACATGACTCAGCTACAGACCTGCAGTGACCGTCCTGAGCTGATCTGCAAGGTATTGCTTGTGTTTTGCAGATAACTGGGAAGATTTGGTTAAATTCCTGCAGATGGCTCGAAAGAAAGCGAGAGAGTCGTACGTGGAGACAGAGCTGATCTTTGCTTTAGCTAAAACGAACCGTCTGGCTGAGCTGGAGGAGTTTGTCAGTGGGCCCAACAATGCTCACATACAGCAGGTAAGAGCAACACCCCCAGCTGTGGTGTTTTCTTGGCAGGATGATCGACTGCACATCTGCCAACTTCTCTCTCTCTTCTCCTCCAGGTGGGCGATAGATGTTATGAGGAGGGTATGTACGAAGCAGCCAAGCTCCTGTACAACAATGTGTCCAACTTTGCTCGCCTTGCGTCCACATTAGTCCATCTTGGAGAGTACCAGGCAGCTGTGGACAGCGCTAGGAAAGCCAATAGCACACGGACATGGAAGGAGGTAACTGGCACACAAAGAGGTTTAGTCTCTTAGTTTGGTTCAGCTAGCTTTTACCAGACAGTGGGTTATTGAGATCCTTTTTTATCATCAAAGGTTTTATCATCTTTTATCAGGCTGTCTAAAAGGCTGAAACATGATAGTCCATGACCTAAGATAAACAAGCACCTGATACTGAGCTTGGCAGTCAAATTTGAGCACAGCAACATTTTTTAAAAAGACCAGCAGTTATCAGCAACACAGCTCATGTGTCTCATTATATGTGCATATCATTCGGAAGTGCCTGACATTAATACAAATCATTCAACATCCAAGTCAGTCTCAATGATACAAAAATACCAGGAAAGTAAAAAAGCATTTACCTCATGTAACCTGAAGTCTAAAGAAAATCATCCTGTCGTGTTTCAGCTTTAAAGAAAGAAAAATGCAAAAAAAAAAAAGAAAAAAAAAAGGAATCTCTATAGTCCTTTTCAGACCAGGAATATCACACAAATCTTCCCACCAAAGTAAAAGTATCTCACTCATGTTATTTTCTGATTTTGTGACTTATTGTCTTATTGTTTTTTTTTTTTTACTCTTTTTGCCTCTGCTCTTCAGGTGTGTTTTGCGTGCGTGGATGGCGAGGAGTTTCGGCTGGCACAGATCTGTGGCCTTCACATAGTGATCCATGCCGACGAGCTGGAGGACCTTATCAGCTACTACCAGGACCGAGGGTACTTTGAGGAGCTCATTGCTCTGCTAGAAGCTGCGTTGGGTCTGGAGCGCGCTCACATGGGCATGTTCACAGAGCTCGCCATCCTCTACTCCAAGTTCAAACCT
Source organism: Selene dorsalis (assembly GCA_900303245.1). Taxonomy (NCBI): domain Eukaryota; kingdom Metazoa; phylum Chordata; class Actinopteri; order Carangiformes; family Carangidae; genus Selene; species Selene dorsalis. Next base: position 13,706 of record OMNW01015418.1, read on the forward strand.
CAGAAGATGAGGGAGCACCTGGAGCTGTTCTGGTCCAGAGTTAACATCCCAAAGGTAGACTATGTCCGTATGTGAGTGTGCGTGTTTCAAAGAGCAATTCTCTATTCTCTCTCTATTGTAATAAATTAAAGAGATCATCATGAACAAAGAGGCTTGCTCCGAGAGATATCTGCTTCTCATCAGCACCTTAGAAGGAAAAAAACACAGTGCACGGAACATTTCTTGAGTTTTTTTTTAATCCTCAGTGGTTGAAAGTGCATTGAAATATCACTGTGGTACTGCAAAGATCATACCTTCAACTTGTGATGTTTTCACTTTAAATAAAGGATCAGATTCCTCTGCCAGGTTAAGCTGTTTAGTCTCCTGATATTATAAAACCCAAGAATATCTTTTCATCGAGGCAAAAAAAGGCTGTTGCTTGTTTAGCGATCCTTAAGGCCTTGAAGGTCAGCAGAGCAGTCCTCAAAAATGTTGAGGACTTCTTGAAAGTACTAATAGTTTTTTGCTTGATTAATCCAGATTTCACATCCTGATAAAAACCCAGACTCACACTGTATTGTTAGCAATAGAGGATAGTATATAAGAAACCTCTAATGCTTTTCCAGTGTTCTTTTCTTTTTTTCTTCCATTTCCTGTTGATAAGTGAGAGCTAGTATGTGCTTTTCTTCTTTCTGGGAAAAATATTTCTCTTCATGGGAATAAGCCACATAATTACGTAACCTTGAAAAAGAGGCCTCTGCATTCCACATATTTTACACCAGTCTTTAAATTTCAGTAAACAAGATATTCTAAGTCATGTTGAAGAATCCCTCAATTTGGACCTGACAATTAAGGCGGACTTTTGTTTTTGTGTTGTCAGGTTCTTCGTGCAGCAGAACAGTCTCACTTATGGGCAGAGCTGGTTTTCCTATACGATAAGTACGAGGAGTACGACAACGCTGTCATCACGATGATGTCTCATCCAACAGATGCATGGAAAGAAGGGCTGTTTAAAGACATCATCGCTAAGGTACACATTTGCGTTTGTGAATAAGATGGTTACTATACTTTTTTAAAACTTTTAATTATAGTTACCAATTTACATTTGCTCTTTTTTCTCCCCAGGTTGCCAATGTGGAGTTGTACTATAAATCTCTTTCCTTCTACCTGGATTTCAAACCGCTCCTACTGAATGACCTGCTGACTATTCTGTCTCCACGGTTGGACCACAGCCGGGCTGTCACCTTTTTCTCTAAGGTAAGGACTTGAGTGACGTCAGCTTTCACAGAGTAGGCCCTCACTGCTTTTTGACATGACATGGGGTGTTTTTGCTCATGCAGGTGAACCAGCTGAAGTTAGTAAAGCCTTACCTGAGATCTGTCCAGAACCACAACAACAAGTCCGTCAACGAAGCTCTCAACAACCTGCTGACAGAGGAGGAAGACTACCAGGTCTGTCACTGCTGCTGATAACAGGAAAGAGATTAAATAATGTAAACACTTAGTGAAAAGGGACTCAAAGTTTCCCAGTGACTGGTTCACTGCAGCTTGTGATCCCTGCTCTTTATTGATGGCGCAATTTCAGTGTCATCATCAGGTTTTATCGGCTTGTGACATGTTTCTGTAGAAGTCTGACTAATACTTCTGCAGAAAGGAAACAGCTGATTTTACCTTAACAAACTTGTGTTATGTGTTTTGAAAACTTGTATGGCATTTGATCTTATGTAACCCACATCTGAACGTGGCAGTGTGAGCAGAGTTAAATCCTTGAACAACATGTTTTCACCTTCATGTTTTAGATCCCATTGCTGCAGCTAAATTAACCGATTCTGTGCTCACTAGGTGGCACTGCAGTTACAGTACAGCTCACTGGTTACCTATTTGGTCCGTGATGTAATATTTTCTATTGTGTGTGTTGTTTACAGGGCCTGAGAGCATCCATCGATGCCTACGACAACTTTGATACCATTGGCCTGGCTCAGAGGTTAGAGAAACACGAACTGATCGAGTTCAGACGTATCGCTGCCTATCTGTACAAAGGCAACAACCGCTGGAGACAGAGTGTAGAGCTGTGCAAGAAGGACAAACTCTACAAGGTGAGAAAATTATTCACAGGCATTATTTGAAAATGACAAACAAAAGCTGACAGAGGGAAATGTGACCATTTAACATAATAGAAAAAGTGTGTATGAGACTGTAGGTTTGTGTGAGTGTGCTTTAATAATAAAGATGTGTAGAAATATTAATGATGACAACATTTATAAAAATAATAATGAAAAGTACTGATAGCAGTGATGTTCATTTTATTAATTATAATGTTAACAGTGACAGCAATAATGTGCACTGTATCAGCAGCATATATGCACACAGAGAGCATCATAATTGTAGCAGTACTAATGTTAATGTATGATGATAATAGTATAATAACTATGGGATAGTTTAAATATGGGTTTATAACATTTGCCTTGTATCTCCATTCCCCAGTAGATGGCACTGTTTGTTTACACATTAGAGACAGTAGCCATATTTAGAATTAGGTGAATGACATCAACTAAAGATCAATAAAATCATATCACTCAGCCATTTCCTCACAAAATTGTTTGTATAGACAAGTTAAAGTTTTATGTTTGCCGTAATGAGTCAAATATGCTGCCTCTCTGTCTTTCCCAGGATGCCATGCTGTATGCTGCAGAGTCTAAGGATGCTGAGCTGGCAGAGACTCTGCTCCAGTGGTTCCTGGAGGAGGGCAGGAAGGAGTGCTTCGCCGCCTGCCTCTTCGCCTCCTATGACCTGCTGCACCCGGATGTGGTGCTGGAGCTGGCCTGGAGGCACAATATCATGGACTTTGCCATGCCGTACTTCATTCAGGTCATGAGAGAGTACCTCACAAAGGTTAGTACTTCACCAAAAGGAGCAATACAAAGAGCTGTTAATCGTTATTTTTTTTAGTTTCTGCTTTGAAGTTTAAGTAGGTTTGATTACTTTATATATATATATTTTTTGGATGTTCATTTTTACTGTGAACTAAAATTGGTCTGTTTTTCTTAGATTGTTTAATGTCCTGTAGAAACCTGTCCTGACAGGTGAGAGGTGGACAATAGTCTGTAGAGGTATTAAAAAAACAGGTCATGATGATGAGAAAAGAAGGCAGAAAGAAAGGCTTCCTTAAGTAATGGTAGTTTTTGTGTATTTAAGAGTGAACTCCCTGTGGCCATCATGATTTCCTAAAATGTTGAGCTGTAGACATGTGAGGTCACGTGAGGTCATCTCTTTGGGTTCTTTTCCAGGTTGATGAGTGTGCAGCGAAGGTGACGGTCTCTGGCCCTCTTTTTTATCTCTCTTCTGTGTCCTGTCTGTTTTTTTTGTTGTAACTGATCTCTTAGGTTTCTGATGTAGGAACCTAGCATGGACTGTAGAACTGAGTACGGCCCAACTAGCTCTGGTCCTGTGGAGCTGTGGTAGTATGTACAGGCTTTTGTTCTGCTTCAACACCAACACAGCACATTTTTAACACATTTAAAGTTCATCCCGTGGACGAAGTTTCTAAATTATCCTCCTGAGGAACCTCATTGTCTCGATGCTATGGGTAATGAATTTCCATCTTTAAGTATAGGATTTTTGCAGCTAAGATGAAACAAATTTATGAAAATTTGACAAAAGTAAATGGACAGACAAGTGTGGTTGTTTATGGACTTCTAATGCAAACATAAAAAACAACAGGCTAAATGTGGAAATACTTAATGGCACAATGTAAAGTGAGTTTAGTTTGATAACTTGTAATGTGTTTCCACAGAACTCTAACTAATTGTATGATCAGTGGTTGAACAGATTTTCAATTTCACTGTGTCCAAGAGAAAAAACATGGTCTAAATGCTGTGTTGGTGGCTGGAGCCAAAGCCTGTGCACCACCCTGTTCCCCAGGACCAGGATTAGCCCGTCCTGGCCTAACAGATACCTCTCACCTTCTAACACCTCTGTAGTGGGGCTGCATCTTAGTGTTCAGTGGCATTTTAAAGAGATATCTTTACAATTTCAGTTTTGTTGATTGAAAACCATGAGATTATTATGGTGTAGTATAATATAAGAAAAACAGTGTTCATTTTTTACCTGGCTAATGCTCTCCAAAGACCAGACATGAATACAGGTGAGCAGAAGAGGCCACTCTAGACTTGTTAGATGCATCCCCATGTTTCTAACTCCAGTTTAACAAGTTTTGGTGAGGAATATTTCAGATGTTCAGCTGTTAGAAGATTGCAGAGTTTTTTTTTTTTCTTCAAACCCTGAGGAAATTATTTATTTTCGCTAATCAGGTAGCTTAGATGCTTTGTTCCCTAAATGACTGGTCAGACTGGTTGCAGCCATTCATGAGGTGAAATACCAACCCCATCAGTGTAGTTGAGCACACACCAGGAGACAGTAGAAAGATTGTATTGATATTTCCATTAAAAAAACATCCATAGATAATGTCTCATTCACACTCTATAGTATTTTATAGATCTTCAAAGATTCTGTTTTTAAACTTTTCATTTCTTTGCCAATACTTTTTTTTCTTCATCTCTTGAAATGATCACTCAAAAGAAATTCTACATTAAATTTAGCCCAATCATCATTTTTGATTGATTTCCACTTACATCAGAAACCTTTTGCATTCGGCTGTCTACACAGTTGAAGCACAATGCCTGATTATTTCTTTGCACTTGTCAAATATGAAAATTTGGCTACCAGTCAACTCACTGTGCAAACACTACGTGCCTGGCAGGGGTGAGCTTAACCTGTGAGCTTTTAATTTGTAGCTTGATTTTTTTTTTTTTTTAAGTCCAGCAGAATGAAATACATACGGAAATCTTCCAGGAGGGCCTGCTTATAAGCCAATGAACGGGATGCATGTGGAAGCTGTGATTGTCATTTATTGATATTAGACTGTTAACTGTGAATGGCTGGAAATGTAGCATCAGCATATAGGCATGTATAGCTTCTTCCTTTAATTAATACACAATGTAAGAGTTCTTTAACCTTCAACCCCACAGTAATTTTACTTTTTAAGTGTCACCTCACACAAATCACAAAAAAAAAAGATTTCCCACTGTGGTATCTAACCACAATGTAGTTTTGTTGTTTGTTTGCTGAGTTGTTGAGATGCCTGCCACTTCCCTGCCCCATCAATGTTCATGACATTTTACTTCTGGTGCCCAGAATATTCAAAAACAAGAGTTTGGAAACTCATAAAGAGAGTCTATTTATGGAGCCAAAAAATTGAAACTGAAAAGTTTGAGGGTTTTTCAGTTTAAAGCTCCTACAAAGAACGGTTAACTGAAGTCTGAGTCTCTCATTTCTGCTGAGATCTCTGTATGACCTACAGCAGCAAATGAGGCCATCAGTGGGAACATAAGCTATTTCTAAATAGTATATCTCTTTACCTTCGGGAGGCAGTGGTCGGATCGGTCCACCAGACGAAACGATTTATGGTACACAGACTGGAGATGGCATGCACGAGCCAGATAAGCGTCTTTACGACAATATGCGGTAGAGCTCATGGGAAATGCAGTCTTCATTCTGGCAAAACACTACCGTTTTTGTCCACAGGGGTCGCCAAAATCAACACAAAATGAAAGTTCCTTGTAGGAGCTTTAAATATCATTTTGTTTCAATTCAGGAACTTCTTTTGAGTAAATTATTTTCATTTTTTACAATCATATCATATATATTTTTGATATTTTACATCCCAACTGTTTGGGTAAAGATTTCATTTTTCTCATATTACAAAGCTTAGTTTTTATACTTCATATGTTCATATTTTTCGTCTTTTTTTTTTTTTTAACACTCTCAGGTCATATATAATGAAAAAGGCTGAGGAGTATGGAGCCAAGTTCAAGATCAAAACTTTAACTTAAAGTTTCAATTTCTCATTTTTCAATTCCAAAAAAAAGTGGCTCCTAATTTTGCTCCATATCTTTCCAAATTGTTCTGTCATTCTTGATTAAGCACAGACCTTGTCTGTGCTTAATCAAGAATGACAGAATGACAGAGCTGTCAACAGTTAGGTCTGTGAATACACTTTGATGGTGAACACTGACATTGTTTCTGGAAAGAGGTTTTAAATCATTTTGCAGTGTTTGTAGCAGCCTAGGAGGCATTTTTCCCCACTGTGTTGATCTGGGGTGATGGCGGCAGCATCAGCTACTATTCGCAGAGGTTCAGTGGTTATTTAGTTTTTTTGTGATTTGGGTGAATGCACCCTTTAATTGTTGACTTAACATATGTGATGGAAACTGTTTTTAGAAATTCTCACCAAACCTGCATGGCATCTTCTCTTGGGTAACTTAAGCTGCACTGTGGACTACTGTGTATAGTTTTGTCTTGGCAATAATAAATCAGCTCTGGTATCTAGTCATATTTTTAAAATGCTATTTCTTCATATGAATTTTAAAAAAGTGTAGTCTTATAAGTGAGGCATCAGATTTAATTGCTTAATGAAAAGGAAACTGTAAATAAATGTAAATAAAACCAGTGGATCACTGTAATCATTACATTGTAGGTGTCCCAGAGATTTTTGTCTATATTACCAGGACACATTTGACTTAAACAAGATTTCTCCAGGACACCCACAATGTACAAAGTCAGACTTTGCTTTATTCTGTCCGGTGCGTGAGTGATCCACATCTGATGTGTCCTCTTTTCTTTGTTGCCCTCAGGTGGACAAGCTGGAGGAGGCAGAAAGCCAAAGGAAAACTGAGGAGGAGGTGACGGAGCCTCAGCCGATGGTGTTCGGTACGTTCACAGACAGCCAGTCACCATGAAGGACCGACAGCTGGGAGGAAATCACCTTCTGCTGTTTTTATCTGCAGTATTTATCTGTGTCCATTCTCAGAAACCATTAGTGTGTCAAACCTGGGTAAAAAAAAACAGCTGTCTGTGTTGGGTTCACGTTAATACTGAATGTAAATCTGTTGAATGGAGCTACACATACAAGACTAGTTACTTGTTTTGGTTATGCATGCTGTTGGAAAATGGGCTAATATTTATTCAGCTCTTGTACAAAAGTTGAGTCTTTATTGACTGGCATTTGTTCATATATAATATACAAACAGTACATGCAATACAAAAAATTATTATAGACTCTACCTTATTTAATGTGTTTTAGTGTAATTTTGGCAAAAGACGAGGATAAATCCTCAGCAAGACTTTTTTTTTTTTCTTTGCATTTTTTTTTTTTACAAGAAATATAAATACAAGGTTCATATGCTGAGTCCACACAAAAGTCTGGCTGGTTGATGTTGAATTTAAATATTTAAATACACCAATATGAGACATTTCCTTTGTTGTTCTTGATTTTTGTTGTGTGTTTCTGTTATTGACAACATAATTAGATAAAGATGTTTCTGCTTAACTGTGTGGTGATTGGTTGTTTAAGATCTGGGTGTCATTATCAGTTTAATCGTATTTGATTAACTACTTTTGATGAATGAAAAACTAATGCGAGTCAATTTTAGGCCTAAA